>MIQA02008990.1:0-16354 GCA_001887855.2 Sclerospora graminicola | reverse complement strand
CTCTCCTCGCATCCGCTTATTTGATCCGCCTACCCCTCCTGCTTCATACATTACCACGTCCTGCTGTACTGGTGCCTCCGTATTCGTTCCTTCAGTTGACCTCCATCCGTGTACATAGGCCTGGTAGTGAATGTTCTCAAAATGTAGTACCAGGGGTAACTTACCTTTACCTTCCTTTACCGCGTTTTTCATCGTGATCACTTCCTTGATGCATTGTCCTAAGGACATGGGGAATTCACCGCATGTGGCAAATTTTACGCCTTTGATGCACCCTGGTTTCTGGCGAAAAGTGAATGACCCCAGGCTTGCCACTCACCACATCCATGCTGATCACAAAAATGTGTCTTTGAAGGAGCGTACCTAGGCAAATTAGGGTATCGTTACTACCCCAATTCTGACTACTTACCGTCGCTTCCAACTCGGACGGACTGTTGCCATAATCCTGCAGATACTGCTTAAACTCCAATTCCGATTGTTTAGCCGCCATTTTGTCATATCCCCTGCCAAGACTGCGTAACGTCTGCTTGCGTAACCCAGCCGGGAACTTCGCCTTAAAGTCTGACAAACCTCTCGCTGCTCCTCCTTTTTTGATACACGCCGTTGCCTGTTCTAAAATGTTAGGGCTGTCTTCAAGTGAGGAGTTAAAAAGTGCCTGTACGACACTGTAAGCTTGACAATTCCCGGTCGCTGGTGTCCTCACTTGTTGCAGCCCCATCGCCAGTAGTGCATCATTTAAGTTTCCCTCCTGAACTGTTACCTCTGGCTCTGCCTCCCACGGGAATGGTTGTAGCGGTCCTTCCGAATGTGCCAAGGTCATACTGTACGTCCATAACTCCTCCTTCACTCGTGCCTCTACTATCAACACATCTGAGTTGTCCTGTTGGCGTCGTTGCACTCCCACTGTGCCACGATTTTTATCCTCGGGTACCGACACATTTTTGATTTTTACCGGTTTCGGTTCCGGTTCCGGTTCAGTTTTTATGGTTTTGTCATTCGGTCCACTTGCACTATCCACTTTTGAGACCACCTCCGTCCGCTTACTCTTACCGTTAGTTTGTGCCTCTACCGTTGCCGTCGCATCTAACGGTTGGTTCTGCTTACCTTCCCCCATCTCACTGTGTTCCTGTTGCCTCACTCGAGAAGATGTCCCATTTCTTCTTTTAGTGACTACCATCCATTCGTTCTCACCTGATCCTGTATCTGCTGACTCGTGCCCCGTTGCTGGAGAAGGGCCCTCCTGATCGGTCTTCGCTGACGCGGGGGCCGGTGCTGTGTCCTGTTGTGTTTGTACATCCGTTTGTATCGGCTGTTTATCCGTCAAGATGCTGGCCGACTGGTTTTCCTGGTCTTTTAACCTCCGTTTACTCAACAACGCATCCTGTTCGTCACAATGCTCCCGAACTTCCTTGATTAACGTCTCCATACTGTCAAAAATGGGGTCTGGCGTGTCGATGAGTTCCGCTTCTTTCACCGAAATCGTGAGACAGTGCTCTTCCTGTAAACTTTTCTGTGCAATAGTACAACTCCTGATTTGATGTCCCGCTTCTCCACATCGTAGGCAGTGTATCTTTCCCCTCGTATTTGGGTGTTCTAACGTCAAGGTATGGCCCACCACATCACTCTCCACACATCTCTCAGCTTCTTGGGGCAACCGCTAGCTGCAATGACGATTTCCCAATCTAATGAAGTTGCGGATAATGGCCCTCCCGAATCCAGTTCTTCGAAACGAAAGTCCACTGTGATGACTGATTGTAGGTAGCCGTGCAGCCTCATGATGTCTATGTTGCGTGTGACATTCCGCATGATGATCGCGTAATCCGGTCTTAAGCCCAAGCCCGAGCTTCCACCTGAAACTTTTCTGGACCATACCGGTTCATCTACCTTCTCTTTCGCATGTAAGTTGCGCAATGCGTGGATTTGTTTGTGATATGGAACCCTCAGCTCTTCATATCGTTTTGCTATTTCTCGTGTTAGGAATTGCAGATGAAGGCAATGGTCTGACTGATTGTAGCTTATCGACTTGACCTTTCCAAGCATTTCCCAGAGCCTCTCATTAGCTAATCCTCGTGCTGTCGCCGCGGTCGCGATACTTTCCTGTAGGCTCTTCGTACTCTGAAATGCCTTTTTTATCGCTGCTTCACCCTGTAAATCCGTAATTAAACATCCTTCTACCCTCACTCTAATCGTTAAAATTAGCCGTAGACGATCGTTAGATGTCATAATTTGTCGTAAGAATTGTGGCAGCGTGCGTGATAAAATCGTTCCCTCTGCCAGCCCTTTGACTATTTGCCACTCTTCTGGGCTTCCGTCTCGAAATTTCTGCTTGTCCTTACCACTCCACTCTTTTTCACAAACTTTAGTCAAGATGGCAATTCGCTCTGGTGAATAAACATCAGGATTGAATAAATAGGCAGTGTACCTAGGCTTTACCTTGACCGCTTCCGCTTTTTGTCCCGTTACTTTATGGAGCCATCCTTCCAACACACTTTGTCCTTTAGCCTCTACTTCCACTTGGCAACTACCTATTTTACGGGCCAGGATTGTGACAAGTGGTTTGTTGAGTTTAAGCGCTAGTTGCCATGCATCTAGCGCTTTTTGGAACCACACCTTCCAGCTTAGTTTATGCTTTACTACCAATAACTCGAATAAGTCAATTAAACGTTCCAGTTCTGGGTTTGACAACTTGAATTTCTGACCACCAGCTTGCTTGCCGCCTCTGTGCGTGCGTTTTATGGAGGCGTAGGAAACTTGGAACAGCTGAAAAGTCAGATCCAACCACGTTTGTAATCGTGGTCTGGACAGTTTTGCTTCTTTGAGGGTATGAGAAAGTACCAGAGCCAGTTCCTCTGGCGTGTTCGGTTTGCCCGTTGTTGACTGCTTCTCGCTATCCCTTGTATTCCTTGCCTCCACCACGGGCTCCTCTATTCCTTCCATGTCACCCTCCTCTAAATTAGCCTCCCTCGGTTTTCCTTCCGTGAGATCTATAACCATCTCTTTCTCATGTTTCGTCCTTGAAGCTGGAACCTCAGTGCCATCCTGTGGTTCACTTACTTCCGGCGACTCAGGTACAATCTCGTCAATGTCCTGCTGAGTCGCCCCCCCATGCCCTTCAGATGGCAAACTATCTCCTCTCTCAGCCTCATCAGGCTTATCCGGGGGTTTTCTTTCTTTTCCAGGGTCACCACCTGGTGAAAGCATTAGTCTTAAACTTACTGTTGAAGGAAGTTTGTCGTGCAAGCCCAGATCCACTTCCTACCTTTGCTGGGTAGGTGGGGTCTATGCGACAAAATCGGGACTGATTAATCTTAACTATTAGCGACTATGTACATATGAAATCTAGAATGTACTTTCGGCTCAGAAAGCATGGAACTGCTCACTCTATCGATCACATCATGGCTTGGTCTTGACGGCTTAGCGAGGGACGAATCTGGTGCTGGCTTTTGGTCATATAGGCACTTCAAACTGATCTGCAGTCGGATCCCCTCTCTCTAGTAATAGCGTTTCTTCACTCATACTCTGCCACTGTATCAATTTGCGCGCGACTTTGCTCCCACACAAATTCTAGATGTTCGTGTTCTTCCTTCACGATTCCTTGATACACCATGGTTCCGTAATTGCCATAACCAAGTTACCATGATTCCTCAAAGACCTTTCCAAGTTCTCTCAAACGATAGCATAAAGGTGTGATCATACCTCCCATGCCGACTCATCATCGCCTCTGTTACTTTCGATCCCAAAGGCGGCGGTGACTTGGTTACAATTTCTTCCTGATAGCGGCCAAGATCCTAAACTGACACATCCACTTCTTACCATTGTTGTAAAGGTCAACGCCATACTGCTTGAGCTCTCCTACATTCCCAAACTATATGGTATAGATCCGACTTCTAGCTTGGGCAACGGTTGTCGAGCATGCATTGCCGGTCGGAATTTTGGCGGGGGGCAAACGTATTCAATTGCATAGTCATCACACGAAAAAGTACCCACACTTGATAGTCAGTAAGCAAATTATCATGGTTCCATACCTGTTTCGGCTCCGTGTCTTGGACTCCATTCCACCACGTGTTGCCTTCACATCCCTTTTCCATTTACGTATGATTGGAACTAACCCACTCGCTACTCCACTGTGATACAGACGACGAAACTGTTTCCTCTGTCGACCTGATATTTCCATATCGGGGTGCTCTCATTAACCTCCCACCCGATGAGATGTAGGGCCGGGTTAGCTTGGAACCCACCTTGCCGCATCGTATCTTCTTCGTCATCGTCCTTAGAAGAGGCAATTAGTCGAGATAATATTCCAATAATATTCCATCTAACTGCTGGCGGACGACAACCCAGACTGATCCATCTTGACATTCCCCTCGGACTTGACCTGGCTCCACTACATTCTAGTGAAACTCGTATAGCTTATCGGGCCCTCGGCACATAGTTATTGGCGGAGGGTCCCCAATAAATTGTCCGACTTTAATCCGAGGGGATGCGAATACAATCGCGCTAATCCACCGACCGATGTTTTAGCCCTGGTATGTGAATCTGCTCCATTACTTTTAACCTGCCATGAAAATGCAGAAGAAGTTAGTCGTTGTATACGCAGATCACGTATTGCCATTACTCGGGATGCGGTCGTATTTTAGCGCCACCAGTTCCGGGGCCCGGACTTCGCGTATCCACGGATTGTACGCCCAGCTATACGTTCCCCTGAAGGGCATCATGTGTCCTAGTCATACTCCATGATAGGTATAATTCGTCAAATTGATATTAATGACAAATTGCTCGCCTCTCTGTAACTTGTGTGCCTTACGACGCATAGTCGAGGTAGTCTTTTCACATACCCTCGGTAAATGCTGTCGTGCATAAGCCTCCAACGCTTGGCTTGTGACTGATGCAGATCTGGACCTAACCATTCCGATATTTCTCTCCCCACATCCCCTTCAAGTATAGAAGATCCTCCCCCACAGATTTCATGGTTTATATCCTTTGATTGGCGTAAGAAATATGCCTGCCCGACTAGGTTGTGTGAGGCGCATAAGACTCATCCATTCCCTTTGATAATTATCAGGAGCCGCGATGAGCCATTGTGTAGCGACTTTGATCCTTGGGATTTTGATCGCAACAGGTATAGAAATCAGTCCTACGCCCCCGGCCCCTTTTGGGGTAAAGAGTAGATACGGTGATATCTTGTGTCTGCATGGTTCTCCATGCATCGTGCGGCGCCAAACGAAACTCTTTTGTAGTCGTAATAGCGTTTGTCACCCAGCACGTGAGGGTTTAAAATACATTTTCACCGTGAACAATAATGCTGGAAGAGCGAACGCATTAAAGAGTTGAATTCTTTCTACTATCGATGTGCTACATGCGGCCGCCGTTGCTAACCGACGTTGGATGCTTCTGATTCGTAATTCTTCTCCCTCAAATCAGCCTATCCAAACTTATACCCCAAATATCTTACTGTCTCCCCAGCCGGTAATACCGGTACATCGTACCAGTGATTGGGCACTGAGATTGCATGTAGAAAATAAAACTTACTTTTGACCGGTTGAATTTTCAGACCAGCCAAGTCTCTAATCTTTTAACCACCTGCAACGCAACTGGCACTTGGGTTGCTTCTTTAACAGAAAACGTAGAATCATCGACGAAGCCGAGATTCTATGTTCGACGACGCTATCCTGCTAGAAAACCTGAATCCCTTGAAGTCCAGGGGCTTGCATGATAGCCAGGACCAGTGGTTCTACAGCTAAGATGAAAAGCAGAGGTGCAAGTGGGGACCCTTGTCTGATGCCCGACGTTATTGGTATCAGCCGTAAGAATTGGTTGTTGACATAAAACTCTGATGTACAAATATGTAGCCAATCCACTAAAGCAACAAATTTGTCCGAGAATCAAAATAGCGATAGAACCGTTGTCAGGTACTGTCTATCCACCGTATCATAGTCTTTACTAAAAGCCAGAAATAAGATACCCGCGCTATTTTCCGCATCCACCTTTTTCATCGTTTCATAATGTGCTAAAGTCGATTTCATCATGATAACCGCCTATTCCATCTTACGGCCAGCCATAAACCTTGTTGGGTCTCACCGATCAGTTGACCTAAATATTGTTGAAGGCGACGCGTTAAAATTTTTGCGAGAATCTTATATCCCGCGTTAAGTAGAGAAATTGGCCGTAGACCAGCGCATCCGTAGAGTCTCCTTTCTTTCTCAGCGGTATACCTACTGCTTTCATAAATGATTTGGGCGGACATGCTCCACGTAAAATATCATTAAACACCAACGGTAACGGATCCAATAAAACAGTCGAAAACTCCTTGTAAAAATCATTTTCTAATCCATCATAACCCGCGGCCTTCCGTTTTTCCAATCCTTCAATCGCTAAATGTATTTCGTGTTCAGAAATTTTAGCACTAAAGCATCGTTTTAGTCTCAGTGTCGAGTTCCGTGCCTCTGGAATCGTCATAAAGTTCTTCACACCATCCGACAACGTAACACTAGATTCTACCCGGTGGCTTCGATCCAGAATCGATCTCCATGTAATAGCGAACCGGTCAGGGATTGTTGTACATCCTGAAAAGTGTAGTCCCGAACCAAAGGAGATAGCGGTCACCGTCTGGTCCTGTTTCCAGATAGCCGTCCTCTTAAATAACCTGCGGATATCCGCCGCCGTACGGTACAAACGCCTACCTCGTCGAAATTTGCGTTCTTGTTTTAGAGAGGTCGCTACCCCAACAATTAATTGATTCCGAGTGACCGCATTATCTCTAGCCATCTTTTGTAATTAATGGACGCGTCTTTTGCGTCTTCGAGATAGCCGTCGTTTTGTCACAGATAGGATATCGCGAATCTTATCCACACAATTATCCCATGCATTGGCTTCCCCGACACTAGACACACACTCGTTTAATGCTTTAAAAAAAATGGATAAATTGTTGCTGCCGCTGAACCAGGAAAAGGATATGCCATACTTCGTTTCCGACATGCTTGACTTGGAGCGGTAGGATCCTTTAAGTAAAAAGAAACCTGGTTATGATCCGAGTATACTGGCGGTAGAGAAACATGTACCCAGGAAACCCATGACATCCAGTTCTTCGAGACATAAAATCTGTCAAGCCGACTTGCCTGACCGCCCCGCCAAAACGTGAAATGGTCTATTGTTTCCAGCTGTACCCCTCTAGTGCTGATCCTAACACCATTCGAGCATCCGCTAATCCCATGTCCATCACAAACCGAGATAAAACCATACTTTCAGGTCGCGAAGAGCGATGTCTTCCAAATCGATCCAGTACCGGAACATCGACACAGCTAAAATCACCGTCTAATATAAATTGTGGAGGCTTTTTTGGAAAAATCTCGCGTAAGTGCAAATAAAAGTGTTCTTGTAAGTTGGCGTCACCTGAAGATCCATAAATATTTGCGATGATACAACATATTCACATGACAGCAATAAACATGTTTGATCATCGGTGAATCAACCACGGGCGAACTTCACTTGCAATGTCCGGACGTACCAGAATTGCAACCTCGCCTTGTTTTCGGGTATGGACACTCCAATAAGATGTATTTATGTTGGCGTCCAGCGATATCCACGCTTGGGCCTAATTACTCGTCACCATTTCCTTTTTTCCTGTGTAGACGCAAGGTGTGTCTCCTGTAACCGAATCAATTGTGCTTGCGACCCAGGTGTTCCTGATCGCCAAGCTCTTATCCAGGCTTTGATATTCTGACGTTTAAAACCTCTCACATTTTGAGTGATTATCTGAGTGGTATATTGTCGTCGCATCAATTTCGATATATCCTCCTGTGGATGATATTCCATGTATTGTTAGGGTGTTGTATTTTGTAAAAGTATCCAATTGATTCAAATCAAAATACCCGTGCCCTGCCACTGGACCCACTGCGGTGCCCTTAATATCGACCACCCGCAGTTGGGTCATCAATTTGTTGTAAGGATTATTCGGTAGGAGACGAAGCTAAGAGACCTGGTGACAACACATATGTAGTTAGTTATTCCCGTCCACGCTGCTGGCTCCCCTTTCTCCACTGCACGTAACCGGACTGTACAGCGTGGAAATTGCGCACTCGCCTTTAGGTGTCGCTGTAATATCATCATCAGCGAATCAACCTGGTGATAGTCCTCACCAAGTAGCGCCGCCAGTTGTTCAGCAAATAGATGCGCGCATAGTAAATTTTAGCGAGCTTTAATACCTGTTTCGGTGCTAGTAATTTCACCAATACATTTCCTCCATACTTCGCCTTCCGGAGGCGCATCCACTCTTGGGAGCTAGTCATACCCGAGCCGATGGTGTAGCGACTTGACTATATCTTCCTTCCAATACTTCAAACCACCGTGTAGGAATATCTGCCATCCCTTTTGATTTCCCGGTCTCAATCATAGCAATCCAACACAGCTCACGCCACAATTTCGTCAATTCAACCAATACTGTCGGCTCCACACTCTCCAATATATGATACGATCCTGGCACATCTTTCAGTGTAATATACGATATGCTTCATGCTACGCTGCCTTAAGTCAAATCGTCTTTCTTGAAGAAGCGTTTGGAAATGCAATTCCGGTATTCTTCTCCCACGAATGCTGGAGATTATTCCACAATTCTTGACACTCTTCAGCTGTTTTCTCTTCACATTCCGGCTCTCCTTCACACTGCATAAAGTCGTCGATATAAGTTCCCGTTGTACAGACGTTTCTTCGTCCTTTTCCAGTTGACTGTCACTCTCCTGTCTGCGACAAATCCGTTTATTGCTATAATCGTCGTCATCTACACTCGCATCGTCTCCCTTCTGATTTCTGGAGGAACCGGCTAGTAGAAATTTTTTTCCTGATGAATTCTGATCGTCTCCCAGCAATCTGGCTGATGATGACTGATTTTCCAGCCAGACTTTCTTGACCCATTGATGTAGAACTGGTTCCGATATCTGATATCTTTGAAGGAACTATGTTCTCGTAACTGGATTTGTGAAATCCGCTCTAAACATTTGCTCTTGTTCCGGCAAGGAGAGTCTGCTAAAACGTGTCAGTCAGGAAATGCAAAATTTCACACATTCTCGGGTCTCTTGTAATAATTATTTGGGTAATTTTGCAACTTGGGTCATGATGGATGGTAGGTCCATCCAGTCTTTCAATAAGATCTTTAAAGTCGCCTTCCCATCCATCGGGATCCCACGGTGATTGGCTCTCGTATTGTGCGAGTTGTTAACACGAGTGCCGCACAAAAATCACGTTTGATTCTGCATTAGAAGAGATTGCATCGTCAACACAGGAATAGAATGATCCACACGCTGTCTAGAGTTTTCATCACTGTCAATATCCACACTATGCACCTCCTTAACATTCTCATCCCCAAAGTCGTCATCACTATTATTTTCCAGTGTCCATAATCACATCCTCCACGTTTGCCTTTGACCTCCGTACCCATAATAAAGCAGAGTAATGTTGGCCTCCAAATTGTAGTATCAGAGGCACTTGGTCTTCTTCCTTTTCTTTTGTAGCTTGTGCCAATTGTGCACGCACATTCGTTACAAACGCTTCCATCGTGATGGGATATTCACCACTCATGTAGTAACTCCGCGCATGAGACCGTCGAATTTCCGCTGTATACAATAGCACTCCCGGTGCTATATTATTATGTTGACTAACCACAAATATGTCTCGTTGCAAAAGGGTACTAATACTTGCCAGAGTATCGTTACTCCCCCACGCTGACATAGGGACTCCATACGATAAGAATGACCCGCTTTGGGCAAATTCCGTCAGTTACCCCTGAAATTCCTTCTTAGATTCAGCCGATATCCTCGAGTAGCCTCTGCCCAGGCTGAGTAACGTCTGCTTCGTGATGCCCAAAAGAAATTTTATGTCAAAGTCCATGAGGGCCACCCTTCCTTACTTCTGCATAGACCTGGCAGTTGCCGGTGGCCGGAGTCTGCAACGCTTAAAGAGAAAGCGACGTCAGTAACTCTTTAATCGAGGCTGAGGTGCTGGAAAGAGACCTAGGTTGAAGATTCATCGACGAAAGTTCAAGTGTGCCCTCAATGTCACGAACTTGGCCCAAAAGCTGATTTATGGACTGTTTTTTTGCCCTCTAGCATCGGAAAAGCGGTGTTCTTCTTCTGGATCAAGTCATCTGGTCGACTTTGCTTAACCCGTCCCGTTTAATTTCGTGGTTTAGATTGAGATTGGTCCGTTTCCACGTGATTTTCTCCCTTGTTGGCCCCTTTACTTGCATTCTCATCTTCAGTCTTTCTTGTTCGTCCTCCGCCGAAGCCATCTTGACATCCTCTCGTTTAAGGTCCTCCTGCAAACTTGATTTAAATGGCTTGGGCTGATCTTTCTTCATCCCTCTTCTGCCTGTGGACGAACTCGCAGGTCCTCCATTCTTCTTTTTTTACTGTCACCCAGTCCGCCGACGTGCTCTGTGATTCTGTCACTTCCTCCATCTTTGAGGTGCAACCCCCAGTCTGAACTGAGTCCTGATTTGTAGTCGAGCTATCCTGCTGCTGAACCTGGTACCCTTCTGTCAAACATTTCTTCTGTGCACCTTCTTTTTCCTCCTGTTGAATATCTACTTAGCCTGCTCAGCTCGGTTTTCCTCCACATGTAGGCGCAGTTCATCCATACTTCGGAAAATGGACGCCGGCAATTTCAATTGTGTTAAATCTCCAGGTGAGACTTGACGCTATTGGGGTAAAGCACTTCGCATCGGTGTCCTGCCTCCCACAACGAGACACCTGTGTTCCGTCCTTTCATCGCTGGTGTATCATCATGTTGCACCAATAATCCTTTTATTCCGTCCAATGCGGGCGACATGTATCTGCTTCCAAATCAGTTCCACGCATGTAAATGTATCCGAAAAATTGTCCACTCTGATCCAAATCATCAAGCTGGAATTCGACACCCAATAACGATATTAAAAATCCCGAAAGTTTAAGTAAATCCAGAGCTCGCGTAACGTTCTTCCGTATACATGAGTAGAAACCCCGTTGCCTAAATTCCTCTCCATTCATTATCCCACGCTGTCACCTTAGATGATCGTCTCCCTTGATGTAAGTTCTGCAAGGTATGGTTGAACCTGTGGAAAGGAATTTTCGCCCCCGCAAATTTCCCTTGTGAAGAAATGAAAATACAAAGTGTGATTACTCCCATTGTAGCTGGTATTCTTCACTTGATTCATCATCTTCCAAAGCTCTGGACTTCCAGTACCTCGAGTAGAGGCGCTGTCGTGATACTCTCTTGATGCATTTCGTGCTAAGAAATACCTCTTTAATCGGGCTTTCCCCACGTAGATCCATCGTCAAACATCCTTCCACTGAGCCGGATCGTGTGCACCAGCCGCACTTGATCATCTAGCTTCATATGATGCGTTTTAAAAAATTGGGGTAGTTGCCGTGCTAACATTAGTCCTTCCACCATTCCTTGCACTATCCGCCATTCCTCCACTGTCCCTGGCCTCATTTTCATCGGGGTAAATTTGCCATACTCCTGCTCACAAATTGCCCGAAGCTTTGTAATTTGATCCGCCGAATTTTAAATAGAAGAGACAACTGTTGAATTTTTGCCAACGTAGTACTCTTCAAAATCCCCGTGATTTTAGAGGCTCATTCTTGTAATGGCTGGGGCTGTGTATCTGCCGTTTTCACGTTCTCTTATCCAATTAATTTTCAAAGCAACGTCTCAAACGCTTGGTTCGACCGCTGAGCAACAACCGCTACTGAAGTCACTTGTTGGAGCCTGACCTTCCAATCATGCTTGTTATTAACCACTAGCATTTCAAACAGATCAATTAACCGCTCCAGTCCCTGAGTCTTCAGATTGGGCAACCTCTGCGCCGCTTCAGACAACCTCAATAAAGGACCTTTTGCTTTGACGTAGATGAGCGTAAACAGTCCCTGCATCAGATCCAGCCACGCTTGGACCCTGGGACGTGCTTGGGCCGTGTGCCCCAACGCCGTTTTTAAAGCCACCGCCATGGCTGATGGATCCGTGGGCGCCTTATTTTCCAGCGTATCCATTGGTGTTCCATCCTTAGGCGCCTTACTTTCCAACAAATCGGTTGCCGTCCCACCATCCGGAGCCGTCACTGTACCGCCTTCCAAAGTGTGAGGTTCCATATTCACGTCTTCCGTGGGATTGACATTATTCGAGATAATTTCCATACCCTTTTTAAGAGCTGTATTCAAAATTGGGTAGGTGTCATGTTACCCACCGGTATACTACCGGTATTCACATCCATATCCTTCCCAAAAGACGCAGCCGGTAATACCGGTGTAATATTAGGGTCTTGTCAACATCCGATACATATATCTTGGATGCTTGAGATACTTCAGAGGGCATGAGTTTCCTCAACAATCTCATCCTCGAGCATCTGTTCCGTAGCACGGCTCTGGCCATAGTATATATGTTCTTCTGATTGACCCCCCGGGCCGGGATCCATAGTGGACTTAGTAGTCCCTGGTTTATTCGTAATCTTGGTAGTCCTAAACCCTCCCAACTTGAAAGGGGCTTTACCGCAAATTTAGAACTGTATAGAATAAAATAAGGGAGCCACTAGGTGCACCCCCCCCCGTGCACACCTCATGTACCATGAAGTAGGTACATCGTACCGTAAAGAATGAAGAAATTAATTTAAAATAGGTATTCTGTTCAAAAGAAGTACGTGCTTCTACAAGAAACTAAGGCCGTGTTCGAAACACCCGTGCACTAACGTAAATCATGATTATCTTTAACTTGATCTATTTAACATTGGCAAAAGTACAGCACGTGTGTTTGGTCGCCACAAAAATAAAATGGTTTAATTTCTGTCACTAAATTGGGGTGTCAAACAATACGTACGGCTTGAAAACAAACGTGCATCTCCGGTGGATCTAATGAGCCAAGAGACTTGTCATTGTCAACAGATGTGGAAAACATTCTCTTTGATGGCCAAAGCATCCAAAGTGGCACTCCATGTGAGCAGAAGCTCAATAAGGTGGAGGTGTATTGAAGTCGGGTAGGATGGATGTAGGTTTTGTCGAAAACAGTAATGTGTCACAGGAAGCTAGACGTAGAGGTACTTTGGCTCCATCCTGAGCATTATAGAGTACTGTAGTGCATTGCCGAGTAATCAGAATACAAATAATTTAAGACAGAAAGAGAAAGATGCAAGCGGCAGAAAAGGAAAAACAGCAAAACTTGAACTCTGTGCAAGCCCTTAACTCCATCCGATCAGAAAAAAGGGTGGTGCGACACTGCAGCAGCATAGTCACCAGGTAGCACTTTACTCGGCGTCACGCCGATCTTTTCACCATTCAGCGTAAAAACGATCCGATGCTTGTCAGCATTCAGGCCACTAAAATCGTGAAAATGGGGCTTTGCTCTTCTGGCTCATCGGATTGATGTCCCCACGCCGGACCAAAAAGCCCTCCAGTCTCCGCCGTACGACTTGGTGCCATCATTGACACAAAGTCGCCGTCATTGCCATGATAACCATAGGAGACGCCTTTCCAGCCCACCGAGCCGACGCTATAATCGTTTCGGGCTGACGTGAAGGCCACGCTGCCACAGCCCTTGAGATTCACTTTATAGTATGATATCTTCTTGTTCATCGCGCATGCACAGGACAGCACACACAGATTTTAGGTGCCGCGAATCGAGTCCACCGCCTCTTTTTGGAAATTTTGCAGCATCGAGTTGTTCACCACGAGACCGTGCCATCAGATAAGTCGGTCACGTACTGCGCATTAACAGCTCATAGGTAGCATCTGCTCGACATGTAGCACAAAACGCGAGCTGGGCATCGTAAGGTAGTGCCCCGTACGTCTCTGGTAGTGTTTTAAATCGCCATTGACGACTGTACAAACCGGTTAGTAGCATTTCGGACGTCGATATGCCGTCGAGAAAGGCTTTTCAAGCCTGTGTGGCGCTCTGTAACCCTTTGAGCATAAGAAATTTTAAAGCACAGCTGTAACGCCGCTAGCTTTAGTATCTTATCATCTCGTGTGTGGCGATGCTTGATTCGCATCGCAGCCAATAAGACGATAATTTCGTCAGAGTTTGGCAAAAGATGGAGATCGCTCCAGCAAATCGAAGTTACTGCATGACTACTACGTTTTGCTACGGCGGCATACGATTCGTAGACGACGCAACAGTCGTCAACATAGAGGTCCGAGGTCTCCACTTCGTCTTCGTCACTACGGCTGCTGACTGTGGAGCAAGAGCTGCTAGAACTGCTGTGATGACGGCGAGAGAGACGACGATTCGACGTTTCTTCGTAAGCACAACAAACGAGTTTAGGTGCGATGGTTTCTCCCTGACGGCAGTGACGAGAAGAGGGGAAACGCGACTGTGTAATGTATTTGTGAGGACTATTTGAGAAAATTGGCTTCAAGGTTAAATTTGAGGGCACAAAAATCCTTAATTTGTCGCCGCCCTCCATGATAGTGACACATAAAGCAGCAAAAACGCTAATCTACGATAAAACGATTTATGTGCCTTAAACCATTTTATATTGGGTGTGTGTTCGATCGCAGAAATCGTTTTAATTCCCGAGATAAAACGATTTATGTCGAGTTCGAACACGGCCTAAAGTCTTATTTTTTCGATGAGACATCCATTCACGAGATCACTTTTGATATGGTGCTATCCTTTCGATATGGTGAGCAAATGAACAGCCGGATCCGATTTCGCAAAGTAAACCTTCTTACGTTCTGTTGATAATGCCACTGTTTGGGGTGACAGGAAAATCATTATTCACTCTGCTGATGCTGCGTAAATCATCATCCCTCCAACTCCATCTTGGCGAGCGAAATGATTCTATTCTACAAGCACAGTAGCGCTCGGTTCCTGGCCATAAGCGCATCCGCCATCTACACACACGTCAATCGTGGCTAATGACGAGTCTCCACCAAAATGAATACGCCACGCAGCAAAATATGTATTCACAGCTACAGCACTAATCGCCGAAACCGCATCGTTGTCCTGATCCACATTGCACGCCATGCTGTTGACCCAATCCACGTATTTCAGAACTTGAACCGGGAAGCACCTCGAGTATCCTGCTGCTTATTGCGCTGCGCATACTCAAGGGCCTCCTCCATTTAAATAAGCATCATAGGCCAGCAAAGCTGACGCGTGACCTGCTGCATCCAACGCTTCTCGTGTAGCTTTTAACAATCCAATGGTTCAACCAGCGCTGAATTGTACCCCAACAGTTTCTGTTGGTATTTGTACCCATTTGGTGAAGTATGGAAAAGGTAAATTCCAGTTTTTTACGATAATTACGATAAGACATCATTACATAACATTTAGGCTGCAAAGAAGTCAGAACTGATTTATTTTAGTAACTTTTTATAATAACACACTTTTCCTTTTTTACGTTAAAGAGACAGTCACGCAACACTAAGGTTGAGGCCTTTACGCGAAAGACCTCTGACTTGGCTAACACCAAGTCGCCGACCGAATAGCACCGTTTGACAGCTCTAATCGGCTGTAAACGGCAAACGCATTGACTACTTATAAGCTCTAATCGGCCTAAGAAACGTTCGCGCTCGTAGAAGCGATAAGTTACGCCGCGCTATTTCCTACATGTTATGAGGCCAAGTTTACGGGCCTTAACCAAGTATTTCGAAGTTATTTTTAATTTGCCTAATTTTTTCGCACTTTCGCATTTTTCGTGGAAAAGTGGAGTGGTTACGACTTCGTCTCGGTTAAGTGGTTTTGGTTTTACTGTGACCAAGTTGTTTGTTTCTCTCGTGACGAAAATGTTTACGTTTTTCTTTTCAGTTGACTGAACATTTTTTCGCTTATCTCTATGTTTTTTCTCGTGGATTATGGAGGAAGAAAAGGCTGAAAGGCCAAATGGAAACGGCACTAGAGTTCTAAAACGTATGGACAGGCGTCTTCAAGCTGTAGAGGAGGCCAAATTGGATCGGCTCCGAGCACATCTCCAGGCTCAAACAAGAGCTCGGAGTATGCTAGTGTTTTTCGAGACACATAAAAAAACCACGGCCCTTTTAGGATGAAGATGACGCTCAACGATCTAAGCGGTGAAGAGGCTGCTGCACGCGAGGCTATGCGTGGTGGTGCCGGAGAAGGAGCACCAGGACCCTAAGGATAAGGGAACTAGGCACAAAGTACTGTGTCACGCGGCAATGGCCATTGCCGCGTGACCAAGTTTAAAGCCATCGACGAGTTCTTTGAAACTCGTCGCAAGGCGGGGCATGTTCGGGAGTCTACCTCACCGCACTCCAGCCCCACCTTCTGCGTTAAGAAATCCACTGGTGGGTGGAGGATCGTTCATGCTTTTATAAGCCGAACGCAGCCACGGTACCGGCGCAGACGCCGATACCGCGGAAAGATGTCATCATTGATG
>MIQA02008985.1:12874-25671 GCA_001887855.2 Sclerospora graminicola | reverse complement strand
GGCTGCTGTTATGCGGCTTACACTGTTAGTTTGCAATGAGGAAGCGTGCAAATTGTGTTGGACCAAATGTAATTTGGTCCTACTTAGTTTACTTTAAATAAACCCAGATAAGAAAATAATCAATGTATTAATTATAATCGATTTAGTATATATATATAATGATATATATATATACTTAAGGACGTGAGTGCTAGAAGGTAAGTTTAAGAGTGAATATATTTATGAGTGGTTAAGAGCTAACTAGTATAATTAGACCTAGACTAATCATAGTAACATGTAGTATAAAACTGATCTAATGATATTTTTATCATTAGATGACTTGTCAGATTCAATTATATCAGAATCTGTTCTCAAAGGTGGATTATGACAACTTATAATCCAATGTCCACAATTTCATGTATTACGACTGAAATTGAACTGTGATATTTCTATTCAAATATCACTTATGTAATGGTACCCCATTACATGCGGAGTCACCAGGAAGACGATACCATTATGGATCACAGATGTGAAGACGAGGACTATGAAGATGACAAGCACCAAGAGGAGCATACGGATATAAGACAAACGTCTGGGGAAACTGGGTCTACAGGTTCCTCGATGGAAATGGTAATCGGTGGTGAGGACTCTGTTTCTAATTATAGCAGTCAATCACCATGGAATCCGGAAGACTGGGATGGAAATTTTGATGATCTGTTGCGGCGGTTGGATGGACCCACGATCCACCATGAACTCAAGTGTAAAATAACACAAATCATCGTGACCAAGGACCCTCGCATATGTGAAGTTTTGCTTTTTTTGTTGGATACTGTGAGTAAATTGTCGTTACCGGAACAGGAACAGATGTTACAGGCAGACTTGTCTGAACGATAATCCGCAAGGGTTACCTTCAGAAGTACCAAATCTCGGAACCGATTCTTAATCAATGGTTCAACAAGGTATGGAGGGACCATCAACCTGAGCAGGAATGTTTATTGATTTCAGATGGCTCGGCGTCAGGTTCGGAGTACAAAGAATCCAATATATCAACGAGTTCTCAGGAAACAGTGGACTCTGGGACTGGGGACAGTCCCAATTCCAAACGGGTTTGTCGACGAGCAATTTCGATGGATGGATGTGAACCGATGGAAATAGTACCTATAGCCAGAGAATTGATGGATGATTTTACGGCATGTGATTTTGATAATTTGATGGAGAATATATCGTTAGATGAGTTCAAGATTGCGAGGCATAAGTTGTTAGGAAGAAAGAACGGGCCTACCATTTCCGTTAGTAAGTTCTACGAAGGCTCTCTGGGTAAAGGCGGTGCATTTAGAATCGAATCGCCTTCTACACCTCATCAAAGACGTCCCAGGATCGTATCACATCCTGGACGGCGTTCACCCCAGCGTTCTAGTAGAATTAACTAAGCATTGGAGGGAACAGTGTTGGCTGGCGGTGGTGGAAGCTGGTAAACGTGAAGGACTGGCGGACATACCAGCGCAGTGGTTCTCTACTTGGGAGCAACGCTTTATGGTGATGATTGGGTCAGCGCAACGAACGGCGATACTAAATAGCTCTCAGGAATGGACTAGGCTCAGGAAGGTGCAATATGGAGGCAATGCGATCCTTAAACTATTGGCACCGAGACAAGTGGTGCAACTGGCGACTGGGTTGATCAGCTCACATGTATTTGCGAACAGTTGGCAGTCTTAGTAGGTGTAAACTACCACCCGACCGACACAATTCTGAGTCTGCTCCAGAGACACTTACAAGTTGTCGAGTGTCGTCCAGACTATGCTACAGAAGGTTATGGTGACCGAGAAAGGAGCACCTTCAGCTTAGAAGGATTTGTTCGAATTTTTCCAGACTAAGACAGTTTTGCAATTGTCAAATCGCAAATCTACTTCAGTCATTGACAAGGACCCCGACAGTCCGTGTCAGTACTAAGGGCACCAATACGGGTATGCATGGCAATCATTCTTTTTTACTTTGAAGACTTTGGATATCTATACAAAATATCGTTTGCTCAATGATATGGAGCTTGTTTCAGAAGGTGGTATAGATCGAGGACATAAACGACATGTAGCCCATAAATTCCTGAGCCAAAATGTGCGCGGCTATGCGCAAAAGGATGTAATTGCCTGGATGTCTGCGTGGAGGAGAGGATACCCCGGCCACCCAGCTCAGGTCATCTTGCTGCAAGAAACACATATAACTTCGTCGGAAGAATCTAATGAGGTGTCCCGAAAATGGGCATCATTATGGGGGCGGATCGGTCAAAACCGGACATTGTCCTATTGGAGTGTTTACCCCAAAAGCAAGGGGGGGGTCGCGATATTGATGAGCCCTGACATTGCAGATCAATTAATCACATGGAAGAAAGAACATTGGTCGAATAGATTATTAGTGTTGAAGTGGAATGACAGTATCATTATGAACATCTACGGGCCTTCCAGTGATTCAAAACGACGCGAATTATTCTTTAGTAATTTACGAAAACTATTTTTGCGCAAGCCCAAGAATTGTTTCATAGGGGGAGATCTCAAGTGTGTGACTAGGTTGCACACGGTCGACTCGTCCTGACAGTAATGCGTTAAAGACAATAATGACGGAGGGGCAGTTGTGGGACGCTCGATTGTTAATGATTTCGCCA
Source organism: Sclerospora graminicola (assembly GCA_001887855.2). Classification (NCBI taxonomy): domain Eukaryota; phylum Oomycota; class Peronosporomycetes; order Peronosporales; family Peronosporaceae; genus Sclerospora; species Sclerospora graminicola. Next base: position 23,036 of record MIQA02008985.1, on the reverse strand, counting down.
ATGGAGGAGTCTCAGTTGGAACCAGAAGATCACTTTACTTATTGGAGAGGGAACCAAGCCAGTAGGCTGGATCGTTTCTATGTTTCTAGAAATTGGAAGAAATGGGCAGTGTGGGTAGCCATAGCGCCCCCTCCTGTTTTTTCAGACCACAACCTAGTGTGTCTATACCTTAAAGATCCAAGTGTATCTCGAAATATGATGGCTTATAGAAGAATGCCGTATCCGTTTCCGTGGTCTCAGCAAGAGGCAGTTCGAACAATGATTTTGGATCGATTAACGCAAAGTTCGTGTCATACAAAGGCGGCTCGGAGCTGGGACAACTGGATGGATTTATGTCGGGATGTTTTGTACAAAGTCAGGAAAAAGGTAGCCAGACGACGGAAGAAAAGAGTGCATCACCTCCAACGGACGGTCAGCGAAAGTGCGACGGTGAGGAAACACATAGTTCAGTTCATTTCTGCATCCTTAGAGAAAGAACGTTCGTTCCGAAGAGGATTACGATTGCATCGGTCAGCAGCGGACGTGCGATGGCTCTTCAAGAGGGCATCCGTGGGGGAACGGGATCAGACGGTAACGCAGATCGTTAAAACATCCGGTCCGCCGTTTGCTGACGCTTTATCGATTCCTGATAATTTTGCGGCGACTTGGAACAAAATTTTAGGCTATAGTCATAGATGTGTTGGAAGTCGGGATCTTTCTGTGGAAGTACAGAAGTTCATGAGGATACCGGAACACCGCAAAGTAACACACTCTCAAAATTTGGATTTGTTGGCAGCGATAGTCGAACAAGATGTCGAGTGGGCGATCAAGAGCATAGATCGCAGAAAGGCAGCGGGCAGGATGTGCATTGGCAATGATTTTTACAAGGATTTTGCCTCAGTTTTATTGGAACCCCTCACTCAGATGTTTAACGAAATATTAAGGGGAGGGACGCCTCCACGCTCGTTTTTTAAAGCGGTGGTGATACCTTTGCGTAAGAAAGGTGATTCCAGTAACGCTCTCGAATACCGCCCTATTTCATTGTTAACAACTGGCTACAAGTTATTTGCGAAAATCATAGCTCGGAGGCTGCAGAAGGTTTTGGGAAATTTGATAGGCGAAACCCAACAAGGTTTTGTTTCGGGACGACGTATGGACAAAGCAGTGATCATAATGAAGGCGGCTTTTGAAACATACAAAGCGAATCAGAAAGTGTCGGCAGCACAGAGTGCGGGAGTTTTTTTTAGACTTTAGTAAGGCGTACGACAGAGTGGATAGGAAATATCCATTCACGGTGCTAAGCTTATTTGAATTTTCGAACGAGTTCGTTGACTTGATGGATAGGCTTCACGCTGGGACAACCGCAGAATTTCTTGTCAACAACCAATTTTCGAACCCTACTCAGGTTAAGTCGGGCATCCAGGCATAAAATTTCACCGACTCTACTTTTCACTCCGCATGCAGCAGGCAGGGTCGGACTCATTTCAATACCAGTCGCTTTAAAGGTTCAGCGGCTGAATCTAGCTTTCTAGTGGTTGATAGCGGCGCGGAACTGTTATCAACAAGCTTGGTGGACCTAGTAGGGATTGGGCCAGGTGGGACAACCCCCCACACCAGTGAAAGGGTACAAAATATGTCACGCTGGAAGTGCTGTGGAGTCGGGAATGGCACGGGACCTAAAACAAGAGGTAGTGGAATGGATGCGACCAAAACGACACGACGGCGAGCAGCTAGTACGGTATACGTTATCTGTGCTACCCCAAGCGGTAGTTGAAATGGAAGCCAACATAGCAATCAAAGGGGCGCGTCTCCAACCGGATGAACAGTTTATCATCACGCTAGATATAGATGCCTATCCATTTCATGAGATAATGCCTAGAAATATGGTCCCATTCTGGGGGACATACAGCTGGGCGTGAATCCTTGGATACGAGAGGAACGGGCGATGGAATTGGGGGCGCGGAAATACGACCAGATTCCACAAATAACCATTCGTGATATGCGGATATTGAGACTAACGGCAACTACTTTTATGTGGCAGGTTCAAGGTGCTCAGGGCAAATCACATACGAGGGCGAAAATAGGTAGATGAATGTGTGCCGTGATCTTAGCGTCTCCCAGGGTAGCTGTGGGACACTATATCGAGGAAAACTCTCCGATACTTATGTGTAATGGGCCAGCTTCATTAGATATGTTCAACTGGGAACTTGAATCCTCAGGACACATCATAGGACATGGACGAACACAACAGGAGAGAGTGACATTACGACAACAACCGGATGGCATATTATGGAAGATCTCAGGCTGTACTTTGGTCGACAAACAGGATGAACAGGATATTCAAGGAAGGATGGTCGTATTTCATCCCCATCCAGATTACATCTTATTGGTTGGCTAGCAGAAGATAAGACACCCATATGGACGATTTGGCCGAAATTTCGTAGGTCTTTCCGGCGGATGTACTATCATGGAGTCGCCCCACAGTTGAAGTGCTTATTAGATAAATGGAAACGCAAGTGTAGTACGAGTAGTTGGTGGTCCAAGATGCACGACATGGAACCGAAGCAGGTATGGGAACATGACAACATGTTAGCTAACTACAAAGTGTGGGTACAGTTTCGGGTTGTGACCATGCAATTGAATACCTTCTACTTGCGTGAGAACTGGGACCGCAGATGTGTGATCGATGAGCGCTGCACAAGTGAGAAGACAGGTGTCTACCATATATTGTGGGAGTGTAAGCGGGCGCAAGCTTTCTGGCGAAGATTATTACAACACTGGAAAGGGGTAGCCATCACGGACTCGACGTTAGAACGGTTTCAGGCAGCAATAGTGACAAGACGTGCGCCACTGATTGGTGACAATATTAAACAGGCAATGATGCAAAAGCATGGGTGGTACAATGATACTTATAGTGAAGTATTCGACCGTCTCTGGAAATGAGTATGCGGGATTGCGACAGCGTGGATGTGGCAACTGCGGAATCAAGCTGTGTTCCAAGGCCAAGTCAAGAATGCGTTTGATCACTTAGAGCAGAGATCAAGTAGAGGCAGTCGCGGACTACGAATCCAAGTCGTCCGAAACGCGTGAAGACGGGATCCGACTGAAGATCAGTTTAAAGTGCTTTTTCGACCTTACCCCAGCACCGGATCAAGACTTCCAGATACTATAACCGGACAGAGTGTATCTGTCGCATGACAGTAACACTACCATGATACCTGAGCCTAGATTACATTCTACATTTCATATGTTCATAGTAGCTAATGGTTAAGACTAATTAGACTACATTTTACTACTACATACATATCACAGTAATTTGGACTTTTGCCAAAATAGGGTACCTTTTCAGGTTTGTTGCCAAAGTAGGATTCAAACGTCAGAATAGGGTGCTGTTTGTGAATAAAGTTTAAATGAGGGTCCCCCAAAGATGTACAATCTGCAGGGACAATAGAGGGTACATGTGTTTTTGCGATTGTCAGAACAGGGTACCTTACTATTTTGGTGGTGGCCGACGACAAGTTTATTAACATAAGAACAACGCCTTTCTAGCTTTGCAACGGGTGAGCTCTGAAATATTTTATCGTACCCTCTGAGGCACCATGGGAAAATAGTGATTGGGGCATCTAACTAGGCAAAAGCTATAGTACTCGTAAAAATAATCTAAAACAAAGTGTGCATAAAGCGCTCAAGCGTCTTGCAGCAATTTTAGAGTGTAATATCGTACTTCAAAGCAATGGGTTTGCTCGTTTCAGTCGAAGAGCCAAATAAACTTAATCGATTTCTTGTGATTCACTGTCCTTAGAAACGTCTACATTTTTTGCATTGACGACCGTCATGTGTCGATCAAAAGTGACTACGAAATTTCCACTTTTCCCGGGATCGTGTAGTTCGTCCAGATCCAAAGCAGCGTACAGCTAACACTCGTATGTGTGATAGAAAAAATGAACGTGATATAGATGACGACAGCAGCTCCATTTCCTTAAAGGCTCATTAAGAAGCCCGTCAGCACTGGAATAAACACCTCGCCCATGGATGGTTAAGTTGTTTTTCGAGTAGCGCGTTTGGTGTGTGACCAATAATGGGGCTACAACAGCGTTTGTATCCAACCTGACGACCTTGCACCTGGGGAGAAGAAGAGGAGGAAATGATGGCTCCAGTTTCACGATCTGTTTTCTGTCGATGAAGAAATGGATCAAGCGTTAGCTCCAAACGCCCCACTGGCACCCAGAACTTGCTGGCTTCCTCGTGAGTACGCCATTAGCAAAATTATCACGCGGATGATCTGTATGTAGTAGACGTGGGCCAACTTTATTAACTTTACTACTGTAGTGTACCATGAGAAATGCCAAGTCAGGGTTATTGGAGCTGCTATTTTGCCAAAGTAGGGTGTTTTAAATTGTACATCTTTGGGGGGCCCTCATTTGAACTTTATTCACAAACATCACCCTATTCTGACGTTTGAATCCTAGTTTGGCAACAAACCTGAAAAAGTACTCTATTTTGGTAAAAGTCCCAGTAATTTCCAGTACAGTACCAATTTTACCAGTCACAGGTGACGGGTCAATGAAAGGGTGCTACCAAGAACAGCAGGTAAGTTGATGCGGAGCAACCACAACGAGGGAAAGCACCACCTAAGCATTTAATCAACGGAGGGGTTGTAGAGGATTCTGGAGACTCAGAGGCTGGATCCGGAATTGATGAAATCATTCCGAATTCTCAGCCTTATACATCTCTTCATGCAGCTAGTCAATGATGTGGACACCACATTTTGATAATACCGCGAATGTTGTCTCCCATTCCAGTAGTCGCGGGGCAGTAGAACAAACAGCTGGAGCACTCATGGAAGACCAAAACCGAGCAGCAATTACGCACGGTTCACAACCAGACAAATCAACAGTCTCGTCTGGCTGCAAGATCGGACAATTAAGTATGCCCCAGTCGACGCCAGCACAGGCAACAGTGCTGAAGCAGATTCTATGCCCCAGTCGACGCCAGCACAGGCAACAGTGCTGAAGCAGATTCTACAGGAGAATGAATAAAAGGCACCTCGCTTAGAGGCATGACTGGATCGTATGCAAAGCTTGTTCATTGGGATATATGAGCCAACTAAGAAGAATAAAAAAGCACTATCGGGACCGGCACTGAAACTACCCGTTTCACTGCGTAAAGAACAAGTGTGGTGTAGTCGCTCTCAGAAATTCCTTCTGAGATGCGAACACCCACGGGGGCCAAGATGGCTGACTTTTGCGGGGGGGTACTCCGTCCATTCAGGTCTTGGTCCGAAGCAGCATCCAGCCGGCTGGATCGGTCACTTCCATCACCTTGGTCGTAGCGACTTGGATGATCCATGTTCGTAAAGCTCACCTTGTGTACCCGTCAGTACTGGCGGTCACTCTCTTGATGGACCCTAGGGCGAAAAGTAAGAGTCCGTCGAATATCGAGACGAGGTTTAGGACTAGGGTTGCTCATGGGCGGAAATCTTCACCAGGAAGCAGGATTGGCGTTATATATGAATTTGTATACCGCACCGGCTGGACCGAGAAAATTCGATCGGCCAGCTAAACCAAAGATAATAAAGGGGTAAATCCAATCTTGTGTGTAATAGAAAATCCAAATAACACTCCACAATCTTCCACAGTAGGCCAAAACGTTACCACACAGATAAACCGTGCTCAAAACACGGGAGACTTGAGTTGAGTATAGGTCACGCAACGACTCCTGGTCAGGGGACTTCCGGTGGGCTCCTTTTAAACCTGGGCAAACCAATAGCAGAAAGAGGGTACCTTGTCAGCCCTCTGCTGTGAACCAATGAAAACGACTTGGGTCTTAGAAAGCGAAACGTATACTGATTTTTATCCCTAGATCCAATACAATCTTTTGTGTAACCTACCCAAATAAGCCTGGCTGGATAGTTATGTGCCTTACCTGAAATAGCCCAGTCAGCTCAACCTGGATGCCTTTGTGTACCGTACACCAACCATCCAGCTCAACCTGGATACTCCTTTGTGTACCGTACACCCAATATCCAGCTCGACCTGGATAGCCCTTTGTGTATCGTACGCCAAATATCCGGTTCGACCTGGATAGCCATCCACCTCGAACTGGACACACCTGGCTGCCGACTTCGATTCTTCTTAGCGGCCAAGCATCCACCTTTGGCGTCCCATCCGTCTTCTACAGGGGCATAGCCTCCCTCAGGGCCCTTCATACGCACATCCTTTAGCCGATCCGCCCCTTGGCCACTTATATCCACCATCGACGGCCATCCAGCTCACCTGTTCTGGCCGGCCAACTTCTGGCTGACCCGGTTCCGAGCCCCTTGATCACGCTCATCTGGCTTGATTCCATGCCTTGCACCGATCTGCCGCTTGTCAGCACACCAGGCAGCTGTTATCCTGCGTCTTATGCTGGCCGATCCGGGCAGCTGGGACCAACATTTCTTCCAATCAGGTGAGTGCATTCACTTCTCATCAGCCCGTTAATTCCAGGACCACTTCACCACAGCCGCCCCTGAGTCTTCTCGCAGCCGCACAACGGTTGAGGCACGATCTCACCTGACACAAGTCTTTTAATCTCTTCCACCAATGCCCCGATTGGGTAAGTCCTCTGTCCAATTTTGTGACGGTCTCTATTAAGCGGGTCTACAAGCTGGCCTGATATCTCATCCGCCCGTTTTGGCCATCTCTTGATATATTTCCAGTTCTGAAAGTCGACGAAGATAACATATGTCGAGTCACCCTGGTCGACGATGGCTCGCCTTCCAGCGGGGTGGAAATCGCGGGGCCGCCGGATTCTGCCGATGAAGTAGCCCGTCTTCGGGCCATTGTAGACCCACCGTTCACTACGGGTTAGCCACAATTCCAGCTACCGATCGCTCGACAGAATCATCACGTCAACTGATCGAGCTACCTCGATGTTTTCATACTGACCCATTTTGAGCATCCGCATATGAGTACCATATAAAGGACGTCGGCCGGATAACTGTATTTGCACCTCATCCGGAAGCGTTAGGGTTCCATGAGACAGGTCGAGCCGTATACGGGCTGGCACCATGAAATCCATTCCCAATATCGCGTCTTGACCGGCTAACCGGCCAACTCAAGCGTTGAAATAATAGATTAGGGAGCCTGGCAGAGTGATTTTTGCCCGTGACCGCCCTTCAGTCATATACGAACTTTCGCCGATCCCAACACATTCTTGCCTCTGGGTACTGTCTATACGACATCCCACCTTACGAGCAAAGGCGGAGTCGATGATCGAGACTTCTGCTCCAGAGTCAAATAGAATAGTGGCTTTTTCGTTGTTAATCTTCCCATTAGCTTTTGCTTGTTTAAACCACTTGTCGGGAGAGTGATACTTCCAGTATCCTCGGGATTCACCGGGCAGTAGATCCAACTCCATGATCACATCTGAACGGGAATATTCATTCACTCTGAGACTGTGAATCGGACACGATCGGCACAATTTGAAATAGAACATGTATTATCGGCTATCTCCTATTCCTCAAACTTATTTCTGCTACCGACATATGCATAGATGCTGAACGTAGACCGCTCGGCTCGAACCAGATTCCAGCCTGGCGAGCGATCTAGTTTAACATTTTCTCGACATCTGGCGGGAGCATGCCAGCATGTTTAGTCGGCACATACCACTTGCGCAACGGATTGAAAAACTCTTCAATCGGGCAAGCTCCGGCATCGTGAATCTTCCCACAAGTTTTACACACGAAAAAACAATGATCCGAGGGGTGACCTTTACGATCACATTTTCCGCATGTGATTCTCTTCCAGCAATCACGGTCTCTATGCTTGGTCGACCCACACTGTACGCATTTCTTGCGGGGTCGGTCCTGATCAGGTTGAGCCCCACCGGATTTTTGTCAATCAATGCCATTAATCGATGATCTCGGACGGAATACTGGTTCTGTCGTAAAGATATGACGATACTGCTCCTCGTCTAAGCCTAAACTTGATTGGTCACTTTCTTCTTCCGAGCTGGAACTGTTCAATTCCTTCGTAATCATCCGGATCGCCCTGGTAGGTCGAGCCACTGGTGTCTTGACCTGGTCCGGGTGTGGTTTCGATCGGTATCGGTTTGATCTTACCACGACCTTAGGTTTTCGACATTTAGCTCTCTGTAACGTTCTCAGGGTAGTTCCAATTCTTCCGCATTGCTTATACGAAGCAGAGTTAGCTGATCAGCCAAGTCACGATTGTCCAAAGTGCCGATAAAGTGTTCGACATTGTTAATACGCGAGAAGAACAAATAATCGCGTGTTTCGTGAGGATCCTTTGATCGGCATTTTCGCGCGCAGACAAAGCAAACATTCAACGGGAGTATAGTATTTAAATTGGTGTTGTTCATCAGATTTCGTTTCTTCGTATGAATACTGTCTCGCGAACAACACCCTGAGTGCAAAGTATTGCTATTCCAAATTCTTCACACAAGTGCGACCACTTCAAAGCGCTAACTTCTTCGGCTCATCTGTTTTAGCAATGCTTGGCCGCCCTTCATCAAATCAGCGTCTAAATCAGACATCTTTCACCTGCGTGTCTTGTGTGTGTGGTGTGTGTGTTATCTCTCAAGAAGCTGATTTAGTTTCCACTTCAACCATGCTTCTCGCCTGATCTTCATTCCATATCCTGCCGTGAAATACGTTTAATTTTCAGAGATCGCCGACATTTCCGGACTCGATGTGATTTGGTTCCAGGAGTCACATCAAATGACTGTACTGAGGTCATATTTGCCCTACGAGGCATCTCCATATCCAAATCGTCCGGATCAAAGTGTTGACTGAATTCTCCATCTGATTCAATATCCACATCACTACGTGGAGGTGATTTATTGAATCGGTCTTGATGACCGGCCTGGCATATCGATCGAACAATTCCAGCTGATCGAACTGATTCCATATCCACATCCACAGGTTTTTTGACTGGTCTAGCAGTGGATTGGTTCATGTTTGGTATCGATTGCCATGGTTGTCCTTGCCCAGGTGTATAATGATGTACCTCGTATTGTTAGCCCACAAAGCGATTTATCATAGTCGTGAACATGGTTCTCATTTGCTCTGGGACTTCTGGTATGCCGGTAGGGTTATTGTTGGGAGTCGGATTGTTTTGTGCGATTTCTTGAGCATCTTCAAAACTGTTGTCTGGTACAACTCGACCAGGTTCGGGCTTCCTTTTCCTGTTCTGCGACTCGATCTGGGGTCAATCGGTTTGATCCCTTTCGGGCCCATACGTGTTACTCCAACCGAGGAGTCAGTGGGGCCCGCCCCCGACTGTGATGACGATTGATATATTGACTCAATGTCCATAGGATATTCAACCAACTGCGATCGGTGTGAAGGATCAGCCGGCGGCGACTGGACCACGGGGTTCGCCCTGAGCAACGAGACAAGGTGATCGTACAGCGCTGTCATAGATTTTCTGATTGTCCCTTGGTCTAGATCGAAAAGCATATTCGCGTCGAACGCACCAGCAGTGAAACCAACTTCGTCAATCTGCACCAGGAGATTTCTGATCAGGTCGAGTTGACTTCCTGTGATAACCGGCCTGGTCGCCCGACCTTCAAGCTTCCCGATGATCTTGGGTTTTATGATCTTCATCACTCGGTTGGTAGCTAGGAACTTGTGAAACTCTCGAAGATAGAACAATCGTTCTACATCTTGAACAGTGGTCTTCTCAGCTGGTTCGGTCTTCTCTTCATCTTCTTCGAAGATCTTCGGTTTCGGTTTCACATATTTTTTAGGTGGATCACATTGATTCGCCCCCATGTTTTTTCTTTCTTTTTCCATTTTCTTCTTATGCATAGGATCGAGGTCAGCACCTCGATCCTTTCCCGGATTATAGTTGATTTTACTATAACCCAGACCGGCCCCGATCGGGGCCATGTGGGGAGTTGTTTCATCTTTAATTTCACCTGGAACTCCACCGGACCAGGTCGACCATCGCTTCCTTTAGGTTTTGACAGCATCGGGCGATACGCCTTCCTCCAATACACCCGAAAAAGTTTCCTCCACTTTGATTTTCACATCTTTTTCATCATCAAAGAATCACGGTGATATCCTGAGTCACCAAGTGATCCCGGCACGCGCACCATTGTGGTGGAGCTGATTTCCAAATCCAGGACGGATGTCTTGGGCGGAATCCGGATACCCACTGGCCCGGACGACCAACTA
>MIQA02008985.1:0-12819 GCA_001887855.2 Sclerospora graminicola | reverse complement strand
TCACCTTGTGTACCATTGATCGGGGAAGGTTACACTCACTCAGGTGGACTCTTTGATGAAAAAACGATGATCTTGATCAGGTCAGAGGGGATGGCCTTCTCGAGACGGGGGTGTCCTCGGGTGGGAATCTTCACCGGAGAACGAGTCAGAGTCGATACTTACTGATCGGGAAACTTCGTCCGATCAGACCAGCCAAAAAAACGAGAGATAACGAGAAACCACGAAAACCACGATACAACAACGATCTTCCACAGCAAACCACAAACGTTATCTCCACAAAACCTTTGCAAAATGATGTAACGTGCTCAAAACACGTGCGCGTGAGGGGGTGCGAGTTAAAAACCTAAACAAAACCCGTCGGGGGCCTTCCGGTAAGCCAAAATGCGTCTATGTGCGTCTTAACCGGGAATTAAGTTGAACTACAGGGGTCTAGTTAACCTTGTGCTCCCAATGACCGCGACACGTGGCGGAGCAACTCTTTGCTTAGGGGGTAAATTCAATCCTGTTATTATATATGCAATATCCTATACCTAGTGTACCGTACACCAACTCATGTGCTTACCTCATACTTCGATCCTGTTCGTTTCGTCGCACGGTTGCGCCAGTACCACCTTCCACATCTATGTCGCACCTTCAACCTGATCCGTACCACGTCTAGACTGATTACGGTCAACCTCTATGGCAGTCTTCAACCATCCTGATTCCTCGAAAAGCAGTCTGGAACTAATTTGAGATCTGCCTCCCAGACACTGTTCGCCCCATATTAAACCCAGCTTAACTGAAAACTCCGTCTCTCTTCACATCTGGAAACTGATTTGGGGCTGATCGGCTCGGATCATGATCAGCATAGCGATCAGCACAGTGATCGGGGCGGTGATCAGGGCGATCAGTCCCAGATCACCTCAAAACACCTCAGGGTCATCACAACATCGACATTGCCAGTTCGCTCGACTGTATCCTTGACCTTCATTGCATGTTGGGCAGCAAGGGTCGCGCCGACTCAGCACTTCTCTTGAAATTGAACCCGTTCAGACCTTCTTACGTTGATTCTGGATGGATCCATCGACTCTCACCACTTGCCCAGCTTAGTAAGGTTCGTACGGCTCACTCCATGTATCCTGCTTTGTCCTGTATCCCATCTTCACATTATAGGGCGGAGTTAAGTGACTCGGCTGATCAGGCCGAGATTTCCATATCACATTTGACTTCAACATCTGTATCATCCACGACTCATTCCGAAGACCGGATTCTGCTGTTCCTGGTATATTACTCCGTCATTGATGCTGTACATCCAGTTTGTCTCGGTTGATCTAGTCTTGCACGTCCACGTGAACTCCACCCAACATCCAATATCCCGATCGGACCGTGACATTCGCTATTCCATAAATATCCGAGACAAGACGTAATAACGGTAGTCGGCTTATTCCTTCACACTTACAACAGCCCGTTGTCAACCACCTTTCATCGTGTATGTAATCAGCCTGTCCCACCCATCAAACGGTCCTATCTTGATGGGTGTTCTCATCGTCACCAATCAACGGGTATGTGTGGTCCACCTTATTCTTAACTTTTTGTCAGATCGCTTCACCACAAAAAAAATATTGATGGAAAGAGGAGATTCTCTTCTTTCTTTTTATTGAATTTATTTTGTCTAAAACGTAATTTTGATCCAATCATGATTACTTTTGTGTGAATGCTGCGTTTATTTTGCCCCGGAGGAAGTAACAACAATTTGATGTTACCGTAATACTTCGCTTTTTAGCACTCCTTCTTGAAATGAATTCTGTCATCACTTCAAACCAATTTCGGAGCGTCATTCGTTCAGTCTTGGGTACGGTAACTCTTTGGTAAGCAAGGCCGCTAGCATATCTCGTATAGGAACGTAGTTAGCGTCGATCTCGCCATTTACTAACTTCGAAACAATATACTTCAATCGTATATCCACATGTTTCATTTTGGAGCTTCCTTCCATGCTCCTCATCATCTTGATTGCAGTTTGGTTGTCTATAAGCAAGACCATAGGACGCTCGACTTTTAAGCCTACTTCTTGAATTAATTCACGAAAACCCAACATTTCCACTTCAAATTTCGAAGCCGCATAGATTCCGCCTCCATTGTAGACAGCGAAACACCACCTTGTTTCTTGCAAATCCAGTTTAAATTCATGTCATCCATCAATACGACGCCACCCGTTGTTGACTTGCGATCATCTTTTGATCCAGCATAGTCGGAGTCACTGTAGGCCTTGATGGTCGCGGTAGATTCAGCATTTTCGATGTTCCCTTTTGTAACTTCATATGTTATGAACCCTTCAAATATCTTGCGATCGTTTTCGCCAAATTCCAGTCAATTTGCTTCGGTGCGTGTGTTCTTCTAGTTGCTTTATGCACCGCGTAGGATATGTCGGGTCTTGTGCAGCGACAGATCCATAACAAACTCCCAACTAGCGATTGAAAAGCTTTGATCGATACTTTGCGGTCTTTTGACAAGACTTCCCTTTCGCCGAGATTCAAATTTTTGCACTCTTGACTTTCACAGGATTAGCTTCCTTTAACTCGAAATCCTATAGTATGCCGTCGATCATTACCTTTTGGTCGAGTGTGTGGTGAGGTGACTTAGAAATTAACGGACTAATGGGAAGTGAACGCACCCACCTGATTGGTGGAAATGTTGGCCCTAGCTGGATGCCCAGATCGGCCGACAAGGCACGTAATCTGGTGGCCGCTGGATGTATCTGCCAGCGGCAGGACGGTGCCAGGCCTGGAATTGGGCCAGATGGGTGTGGTCGAGATGTGGGTAGTTAGGCTAGCGGACCAGGCGAACCGGATGACCTCAGATAGTGGACGACCGAAGGGCGGATTGTTCGGAAGGTGTATGGACGAAGGATCCTGAAGGCGGTTGAGTTTCTTAGAGGATGGAGAGGCACCATGGTCGGACGTGGAGCTGCCAAGGAAGTGCTAACGCCAGCGGTGAAGTGAGCTTAGATGGATGGCCATCCGGCCGGTCCGGCTGGGTTCGGTGTACCGGCTGGGCTGGTACCAGCTAAGGTTGGTGTACTGTTAAGTACAAAAATCATCCGACCTTCAACGTTGCAGTGGGCATCACCGATTATGATTGTGATTAAAAAGAATGGGGTCGATATTCGACTTTTGTATATCGACTATAGGATGGTGAATCGCCTCACGAAGTTGATGGTTTATCCGGTGCCCTTGATAAATGATTTACTTAAGGATCTAGATAAAATTTATGGTTTTGTTCACTAGACATGGCTTGTGGTTTCTTGGCGGTTTCAATGATCGATCGCGCTCGAGAGGTTCTGCTTTCGTTACACCTTTCGGTCTTTACGAATGGAACCGGATGCCGGTTGGTTTGAAGAACGCTCCACAAATCTATCGGATATTGATTGACAATGCTCTCTACAGATACTTCCAGATCAGTGCCGATCGAAAAAATACCGATCTGCATGATGTGTTCACGGAAGGTGAACCGGACCAAGATTTGAGACGGTCAGTTTTGGGAAGGCGATCACATATAGACGATATCTTGGTTACGGCAATGTCATGGGATATGCTATGCGATAAGGTCGAACGACTCCTCGACACTTGCGAGCGCTGGAATTTGTCGATCAGCGTGGCCAAGAGCTTCTGGGGTAAGCCCAAGGTCGCTTATCTTGGTCATAATGTGACGATTCAGGGCTTGGAAGCAAACCCGAAGGACTTGGGTGCGCTCAGTAATCTTCCTTTTCCCCGGTCACTATAAGCTATGCAGTCTTTTCTCGGATCCCTGAATTATTATAGCCGGTTTATCGAAGACTTCTCGATATATGCTGCTATATTATACGAGTGGAAGAAGTTGATTATCACGGGCTACGAGAACGTGATCAGTTGAAAACGTCATCGAACGAGACCAGTCACGAAACTGAAATCAATGAACCGGATCTCAAAACCAGCTCTCTGATCAACCGAACCGTGTCTGGATCAGAGGGCCATGTGGAACGAGCTATGGTAGCTTTCAGTATGTTGAAGGCGAAGATGATTTCGACCCCGCTATTGAAACACTTCGATCCGGAAAAGATTCCCGAGGTGATTTTATATGCAAGTAAGTGGGCAATATCAGCCGCATTGGTCCAAGATCATGATGGAGTGTATTGTCCAGTGACGTTTACAAGCCGAACGTTGAAACGGAATGAGGTTAACTATGGCATGGTGGATAAGGAAGAGCTGGCACTGTTACGCATATTAGATGTCTGTTATTCTATGCTGGTGACCAGACCGATCAAAGTGCTGTCTAGACGGTCCACCCTAGCTTGGTTATTGTCTTCGAACGGAATTGACGGAAGACTGGGGCGATGGGCAGCGCTATTATCTCAGTGGACCTTGGAAATCATCAAATGCACAAAGGGTGAAGAAGAAATTCTCGGTACCTTAGCAGCCAGTATCACACCCCGATCAGAAGTTGACGAAGCCCTGATCGAGGTCCCTCCTCGGAAGCAACCACGAGAATCGATCATTATACCCCCACCGGTCGTCGGATCGGATGAAGACTTGATCGTCGTAAGTTTCGACGGATCATCGAGCGTAAAGAAAGGCGTTGGGGCGTATAGTGCGTTGTTGTTGAAATTACCGGAATGGACTATCATATCTGCTGGTTCAGACTATACTCCAGGTAAAACAGTCAATGAAGCCGAATACCGTGGTTTGCTGCTGGGTTTGGATCTCCCTTCAAACAAAAGAGTGGGAGGGTAATCATATGTGGGAATTCAAATTTGGTGATCCAAAAGATCACCGGGGAGATCGACTGCAAAGCTCCGCGCTTGAAGTTGTTAAATGAGCGCGTTATGAAATCCCTACGGGGAATGCCGAATCATGATCTCTTACACGTGAAACGCGACTGGAATAGGAGTGCGGATCACCTGGCCACGATGGCCACGCGTGATCAGACTGGATCGATGATTACGGATAAAGTAGTGCTGGAGGAATTGGTAGGTTACCCGAGCTGATTCACTCGGAAGATAAAGGGGAAGCAGCACAAATCTCGATCATGACAAGGTCACGAACCAGATCGACACATAGCAGACCGGCTTCTCGAGAAGGGTTGACGGAAGAAATAGTGCAGGAGCTGCGGATTGAAAGAATTCTCATGGCGCAAGATGAAGAAAAATTTGAAAGCCTTTTTGAATGGAGACCTGGAGAAATTGAGCCAAAAGGAGGCGAAGAATTGTGTAAAATCGCTTCCAATTACGACATTGATGAAAACGATTTGCTGTTCTATTATTCTCAAGCTGATCAGTCTGACGCAGACCTGTACCGATCAGCGAGACTGGTGATTCCGGAGACCTTACAAGCCGATATCTTGCATCATTATCATGTCCGTTTAGAGGACAGTCACCATGGTGTGGGTCGGACATACCGCAGGACTCGCAAACACTTTCACTGGAGAGGTCTATATCGAAGTGTCCAAAAGTTCGCCGGAACGTGTACAGATTGCGAAACCGGGAAGGGAAGCCGACTATTTGGGGCAGATCGCCGGGAAAATCCAGGCGGCCTACTCTTTCCAAGTGATAGCAATGGATCACATTCCTTCCTTGCCGAAATCGTTCAAAGGCGATACAGAACTGCTGATCTGGACTGATCTGTTCACCGGGTTGGTGATCGCTAAAGCTGGATCTACTCGAACAGCCGAACAAGTCACATGCGGTTATGAGGAATGTGACTTTAGGCGGTTTAGGGCAAGTCAAGTGATCAGGCTCGATCGGGAACCAGCTTTTATGGCCGAAGTTTTCCGATCGTTCAATCAGATGCTTGGTCAGAAACAAAGCGCGAAATGGCCTACCGACCGCAAGCAAAAAGCCGAGCGTATGGTACAGACATTATCCAGAGCTATCAAGATGTATGTCGCTGATTCTGCTCAACAAGATTGGGATGAGTATGCAGAGAGGCTGGTATTAGCGTTAAATTCTTCTTCCGATCGCATCAGGGGAGATACTCCCTTTTATTTGGCGTATGAGTGAGACCCCCAATCTACCATCGAATCGGTGATTCCCGTCGGTTGTACCCGAGGTCGAGATCGCGAAGCCCGTCGATGGCGTATGGGAGACTTTAGTGCCATTACCAACATACGCGGGAACAGGTCAATGAGCGACTTCGGAGGGCGATCCAAGAAGGAGCTGATCGGAATAACGATCAAGCTGATTCTCATAATATTGAAACTGGATCAAGGGTCTGGCTTTACTTAGATCGCGTGAAAGAAGGATATGCCAGGAAGTTAGCACATCTGTGGCACGGACCGTTCCGTGCTTCTGAGCTGATCGGCAACCATACCGCCCGGTTGACCACTGTGGGCACCGATTACGGAGTTTTCCCGATCGTCCATTTCTCGAAGCTGAAACTAGTCCGGGAATACCCCGATCGCCCAAAAACCAGGTTGTCACTCGAAGATCAGCCAAGGTTTGTTTGACTTCGATGAGGCTCTTTTACCTGAGGATAGTTGGGAAAGAGTGTTAGATCAAAATGAGTTCGAAGTTGAGAAGATTTTGGACACCCGATCTGGCAAAAGGACCCGATTCGGTCGAACCCATCGTGATTACTTGGTCCAGTGGAAAGGTTATGATGACCCAGCTTGGGTGGATGGCGAGACCTCAATGGTGGAGCTTTACTAAGGGAATTTGAACGCGATCGGGTGAGACGGAACCGATTCGGAGTTATGCAAACTCACGAAGAAGGCAACCAGGAGTCACAATAGTCTGGGTTGACACATCTCTATGGATCAGCCAATGATAACGGTCCAACTAAGTCGAGATCAAGTTGAGTAAGCTGATTCTGAGTCAAAGGACGTATATATATATATATATTCATGTCAATTACATTCACGTGCATATGAACAATCGGATACGCAAAATGAGGACAAGAAGTGGAATCTGGAGATACGGTCTCAAATATGGAATACAAGAAACACTAGAAATATTATCGCGATGTATGGATGGTTAAAAAAAATGAAACAAAACTGGTTATCGCGATAATTGTGAGCCATATTTTGCACGTAGACGAGAAATCTGAAGCGCCGGATGATCCATGGGACTTAGGCGATATTGGTTTCGACAAGGATCTTGACAATCAACGAAGGCCAAAGCATCTCGCAACGTGCCGATCGGGGTCGGGTGCGCATAATCAGGATACCATTCCCCGCCGTCATCCGTAACATCTTTCGATTCCACCCGGCGAATAGGCAGGTGCATTACGGCTGGAAACAAGCAAACATCCACGTCACATTCGCCGATCTGGATTCCATCCACCACGAAATCACAAATGGTGGCCCAAGCAGCTCACCCTCTGATTCTCATATTGGCCGTTCCAGTTTTCAGAAACGGTTGAGTGAGAATCAGAAGGAGGCTGATGATCGTCGGCGTGAGTTGAATCTTGCTCGGGTCAAATTTGAGACCTTGCAGCTGGATGAGCGCACCGGGTCTCGACGCATCGACGATCTGAAAAAGGTCCCTCACCAGATGATGGACAGGTGGACTGATCCGAATGCTGATTCGGGATCACTCCGGACAGCTTTACGTGGATTTCCCCAGCTGGTCAGTACTCTCGTTCCAGCTGGTACAAAACTGAGCAAGTCTCCTGGATCGGGTCCACCATCGCCGACCTTTTCTTCCGCTTCATCTCCACCTATCGATGTGGAGGTTGGTCAGCCAGCGATCAGTGAACCGGCGGCTCCTGAATCCGCACGATCTGGTCCCTCCTCGACCTCGAGATCTGTCTCAGCATCCTTGGGCTCGGCGAAGCGTAAACGGAAAAGCAACTCGAAAAGGAAAACGGTTCCGGCTAAACGCTCTCGCCTGTTCATCACTGATTCTGACGGCAATTCGACGGATTTGGACGAGCGGACTCGAACTGCTTTGACCAAGTCGCGTAGCACCGATCGTCGAGCTTCGACCGCGAAACCGCCGGGACCAACCTCGCTGAACCAAGCCATCAATTCGTACGACAATGAGATGGACGAACTGGAGGGAAAGCGACCGGCTCCGACCACTTCGAGTGATCCCCCGACAGCTGATGCGACGCCGACCAGTAGGCCTTCCAATTTTACTGGCGTCTTCGTTCCAGCTTCACAGTCAGCAGTCCACCGTGATGACTACTGCTACGATCCAAGCAAGAAATTCATGGACTTATACGTTGTTGGATAGGGTCTGCCAACAGCGGATCAGATGGTGAATCGAAAGCCTTGGGGTCCTCGTCAATTATGGGACTTAACGCCTATGGCCCTCCGGGCTAAAACAAAGATTGTTCCTCGCTGTTGGTCTCGTCCAGGAAGGTGGATTTTCCCCGTCAGGTCGTCGGCGCCTAAGAAGGATGAGGCGCTACCAAATTTGCTCACCGCTAAAGCCATTGAGGTCATGATCAATTCGAAACCTTGGGAAGTTCTTGCGAAACTTATGCCAGGGTTGGACTTTCCCGATCGCCCTTGGTTCCTCGCTTTGAAGGCACGTCTGGACCAATTCTGCAAGGACCATGGTCAAACGATATGGGAGGCTACCCAGCATTCCCCGGTCACCCCGAATATGTGCAAGGATGCTTGGATCGAGGTTTCTGTCCATGCTCGCAAGCGTCACCGCAGCAAAGCTGCTTCGCCAGGGGTTTAACCTGCTCGTCCATGTGACGCATCTCTATTTGCAAGCGTTCCACTTCCTGGGTTGTAAGAACCTTCTCCTGGGTTAACTGGTTATGGTTACGATGGTGGTCCTCGAGCAATTGCAGGTGGCCCACCATCCCAACCATTGAATTTTTCATAGTCTCGATGGGCTCGTCTGAAAGGAATAAAGGAAGTTATATACGTGCCATGGAGTGAAGCAGTCCCTTCCACCAAACGAGCCAGTTGCTCCAGATAACCAAAGAAACGGCTCGGAAGGGACCAAGTGGGAAAACTCAGGGGCGGACGGTAGAAAGCCAATGTCGTCGTTGGGGAGATGAGATGAAACTGGCTGCGATCGTGGCAGTCGCAGTAGTCAAAGCCGGAGACGTTGCAGTGGTTGAATGGCTTGGACCAGACGATCTTGATCCCGGAGTCGAGACGCTGGCTGGGGAAGCAGCCGAAGAGGCAGGGAAGGAGAGAGGAGGCTGAACCGAATCAGACATGGCGGTCAAGTGGAAGCTTTCGCTATGAGTGAGTCGAACTACAGCCGTTGCGCGGCTGCAGTTTGTCTCAGGGGCGGCTGTGGCGAAGCGATTCAACAAAATAAGGAATAAGTAAGCCACACATGTCTGTTGATTGGTGGCGATGGGAACACCCATCAGGATGGGACCGTTGATGGATGGGACAGGCTGATTCCGTTCAGGATGGCAAATAGGAGGCAACGGGCCATCGCAAATGTGAGAAAATAAGAGGATACCGTTATCGCGCCTGGTCCCAGATATTAAAAGACTAGCGAATATCACGGTCTGATCTGGCTACTGAGCACTGGATTGAGTTCATGCAAACAGGCGAGCAGATCGGCCGAGACAACATGATGGGCAGCATCAGTGACGGTGTGGTATATCAGGAACGGCAGAACCCGATCATTGGAGTGGGTCATGGATGATCCAAACGTTTGAAGTTGGATGGAATATGGAAAATCTCGGTCTGATCGGTCGAATAACTTGGTCCCGCCCTAGGATATGAAGATCAGGTATATGACAGAGCATGATATGTGAAGTGGTGAGCTATATGAGCCTTACCGAACTGGGATAAGCGATTAGGGTCGATGAACCACCCTGAATCAGCATGAGGAGATCAGATCGGGTCCAATTTCAAGAGGAGGGCTGAGTCGGTGCGACCCTTGCGGTCCAACATACAACAGAGGTCGAAAATAGGGTTGAGTGAGCGGGCGATGTCAATGTTTTGCAGATCACGGTGCTGATCACTGTGTTGATCACGAGCCAAGCCTGATTAGCCCCGAATCATCTTCCAGGTGTGGAGGGAGACGGAGCTTCAGTCAAGATCGGGTTGGTATGGGGCGAACAGTTCCTGAGAGACTGCCCGAACTGGTTCTATGCTGATTCTCGAGGAACCAGACTGGTTGAAGATTGCCAGAGAGTTTGATCGTGATCAGTCCAGAAGTGGTACGGATCAGATTGAAGATGCGTTTATGGTGATACTGGAGCATCTGTGTGACAAAATGGGCACGATTGAAGCATGCGGTAGGTCACATAAGTTGGTGTACGGTATATTAGGTATTGGATATTGCATATATAATAACAGGTTTTGATTTACCCCCAAGCAAAGAGTCGCTCCGCCACGTGTCGCGGTCATAGGGAGCACAGGGTTAGCTAGGCCCCCGTTGCTCATCTTAATTCCCGGTTAAGACGCGTTTTGACGCATTTTGGCTTACCGGAAGACCCCGACGGTTTTTTTAGGAATTCATTATGGGGACGATGCTGTACGCAAATGAATGGACACAGTGATCGGCGGTCTACAAAAGATTACCCGCCACAGTCCAAGATGACAGCAAGGACGCATCCCGAACCTTCCAAGATACGTCTCAGCAACAGTGCTTGCCGGGCCATCGTCAACGGACTTCTTTGTAGCTGTATTGACGGCGTCCCTCGCATTGGCGCAATCGCCGACGCATCCAGGCAGTATGGTTGGCACGGCTCGACAATTAGCCGTATCTGGGTCCGTCATGTAAAAGCTGTAGCGGCGGGTATCGAGGGAGGTGGCTACAGCTCTCACATGAAGGGTAGGGTTGGCCGAAAGCCGCTCGATCGCACTTTGATCATCACGAAGATTCGGGCGATATCGATCGAAGAGCGTTCGACTAAAACGCGGTTGGCGGAGGCAGCAGGTGTGTCAAGACGTACGCTCTCTAAACCGCTGAATGAAGGGGTGCTACGTCACGTGACAGACCACATCAGCCCATCACTAACCGAGCGCAACAGGATCCAGCGACTTCAGTTTGTGCTCGGGCACCTTGACAAGACCAACATGCTCTTAGACCCGGGTTACGACGTGGTCCACGTTGATGAAAAGTGGTTCAACGATGACAAGGATGAACGCGCCTATTGGCTACTTGAAAACGAGGTCCCTCCTCCTCGTGATCGCCGGAGCAAGCGCTTCATGCCCAAGACGATGTTCTTAGCCGCTGTGGCAAGACCGAGGTACTGTCTATAATTATTTTTTTCATTTTTTATAACCTTGCAATGTTTAATCCATACCACCGGAAGAACATGTTCAACGAAAAGATTGGCCTCTACCCGCTGACAGAGACGTACATCGCAAAGCGTGACTCGTCGGCGAGGAAGAAGGGGGATGCCTGTACCAGAAATGTCGCGTCGGTCGATCGCCAGCTCTACAAAGACTACATCATCAACCGAATCATCCCTGATATCAAGGCGAAGTGGCCAGCAAAAGACCGAGGCCGAGCTATTCTGATTCAGCAAGACAATGCAACGCCCCACGTGGCACCGCACGATCCCGATATCATAGCCGCTGGAACGTCAGGCGGTTGGAACATCCAGCTGAAATTCCAGCCCCCAAATTCACCAGACCTGAATGTTTTGGATCTAGGCTTCTTCGCCGCAATCCAAAGTATTCAGTATAGGCAGCAAGTGCATGGCATCGAAAATCTGGTCCGCGTCGTCACCGAAGCATTCAATCAGATCAGCATCGAGACGCTGGACAACATTTTCTTGACGCTCCAGGCGGTAATGGAGTGCATCCTCGCGTGCGAGGGGGGGGTGAACAGGTATGCCCTTCCTCACATAGGAAAGACGGCATTGCGAAAGAAAGGTTTGCTACCAGTATCCATCACTTGTGATGTCACCATGTACGAGAGGGCGCTTGCGGCTCTCAACCGAGCTGGTTGCTTGATGTTATAAATACAAATAAAAATCCACTCGTTTCAACCACAACACAGCAAACGACTCCATTAAATGTTTTATCATTCAGTTTGGCGACCACATCGCAAAAGTGTGCATTATGGTCGTCACCGCATGCAAGCTCTTGCTCCAAGATCTACAACACGCACCAACTTAATTTCTGTCGTTTTCAGAAGCACGGGGGAAATTTTGTCGCGAATATAAAGTGCAAGATAGGGAGCATGGTGGTGGCAGCCGTATTGAGTACGAGTAGTGCGGCGCGACGAACGGGCAAGTCGTCATCTTCAAATGCAGACAAGAAGGGGTCGATGTGGGCGAAGATCGTATGGACTGCTTCTTCCTGGACGGTTGTTGTTATCGCATACTTTAGACTTATCACGGCGGTCCAACGTGACCATACATCTGAAGATCCGCACAACTTTGTCACGATTGGCATAAGTTTGGTACTGTTCGTCACGGCAAGCTTCCCCAGACATTCACCAACCATGTTTCGCACCCCTTCTTCCTGGCGAGCACTCAAATTTTGTAGGAGCGGCAGAACCCGATTCACGTACATTGCAAAACCGTGGTGAGGCTTTGCAGCATGACCCAAAATGACCTCTCGCAGAACCGTTAGCAGCAGGTACGAATTCTCTTCAAGCTCCAATTTAACCATAATAGTTGTAATGGGGTGCCATTACATAAGTGATATTTAAGTAGAAATATCACAGTTCAATTTCAGACGTAATGTCTGAAATGTGATTATTGGAATTTAAGTTGTTATAATCCATCCTGAGAACAGATTCTGATATTATTATCGAATCTAACAAGTAATCTAATGATAAAGATATCATTAGATCAGTTTTATAGTACATGTTACTATGATTAGTCTAGGTCTAATTATACTAGTTAGCTCTTAACCATTCATAAATATATTCACTCTTAAAATTACCTTCTAGCACACAAGCATCCTTAAGTATATATATTA
>MIQA02008984.1:0-10535 GCA_001887855.2 Sclerospora graminicola | reverse complement strand
ACGACTACACCACAGAAGCGTCGGACCAGTATATGGACGCGAAACAGAAGCTAAGGGAGGTGGTTCAGATGCATTGGCTCAGACCAGCCACGTTGTTCAGAATCAACCAGCCGGATCAAAAGGCGGCCGATAGTGGCTGCGGGCAATCAAAGGACGGATGCGAGGCTCCAGGGAGGTCATAACCCCTGTGGTAGCCGGGCGAAGCACCGACAATTAAACAGGTGGCCAAGAAGATAATATTGGGGATGATGGCCGGGTCACCCTGGTCCCGTCCAGGTCAGTACGAATGACCATCCAGATGGGCCCCTCTTTTTCGGGTAAGTACACAAGCGTTCAGGTCAGACTGGCCGCGCTATTTCGGGTAAGATACAAGAGCGTCCAGGTCACGCTGGCCGCTCTATTTTGGTAAGGTACATCATAGGTTTATATTGGATTTAGGGATAACTATCAGAATACGTTTTGCTTTCTAAGACAGAAGTCGTCATTGGGCCTTAGCCGAGGGTTAACAAGGTCCCCTCTAGTTGTTATTGGCTTGCCCGGGGAAGGTTAAAAGGAACACACCGGAAGTCCCCTGACCGCGAGTCATTCGAGAAACTCTATACTCACCCAAGTTGCACGTGTTTTGGAACACGGTTAAGTTGTATTAAAAAGGAAGGTGAAGTTTTGTCTTACTGTGAAAGATCGTGGAGAATTGTTTGGACTTCCCGACTACGCGTAAGATTGGAGTAACCCCCTTAATATCTTTGGTTGGGCTGGTCAATTGAGTAATATCGGTATAGCATTTGCTGTGTACTGGAATCAAGTATAACGCCAGTGAAGATTTCCGCCCAGGAGCAACCCTAGTCCTAACCCCGCGCACATATCAAACTGGCTTTAATATTTCACCCTAGAGTCCACCAGGAGAGCGAAACCGCCAGGGCTGACGGGTACCCAAGGTGAGCACAAACAAGATGGATCATCTCAGTCGTCACAGCCAAGGTGAAGTACCCCCTCGGACAGGTTGTCATCTGCCCCCCCCCGTGGGTGTTCGTGTGGTGGAGCCGATTTCCAAATCAATGACGAAGCTTGGGTGGAATCCGGATACCCCATTGGCCCGAACGACCAACTATCGGAGGGGTACTCCGTTGATCCTGATCAGCATCAGAATCAGATGAATCACCATTATGGTGACTAATCTGATCCTCCCGGTCATCTGGCCGGTCGTCATGCGCGTCAGGATCTATGTTCAACTTCATCTCACCTTGTGTACCCGTTGATCGGGGGTGGTTACACTCACTCAGGTGGACTCGGTGACGAAAACGATGATCTTGATCAGGTCGGAGGGGATGACCTTCTCGAGACGGGGGTGTCCTCGGGTGGAAATCTTCACCGGAGAACGGGTTGGGGTCGATACTTAATCAGTATCTAGGCACTGATCGGGAAAGTTCGTCCGATCAGCCCAGCCAATGAGAGAGAGAGATAACAAGAAACCAAGAAAACGCGATCAAACCACGATCTTCCACAGTAATCCACAAACGTTATCTCCACAAAACCTTTTCCAATATTAATGACGTGTTCCAAACACGTGTGCGTTGAGGGTGAGGTTCGATCACCTAAACAAACCCGTCGGGGGTCTTCCGGTAAGCCAAAATGCGTCTAAGCGCGTCTTAACCGGGAATTAGTTGAGCAAGAGGGGACTAGTCAACCCTGTGCTCCCAATGACCGCAACACGTGGCGGAGCGACTCTTTGCTTAGGGGGAAAATCAAAACCTGTTATTATATATGCAATTATCCTATACCTGTGTACCATACACCAACTCACGTGCCTGATCTGTACTTCGACCCTATTCACTTCGTTGCACGATTGTACAGTGCCACCTTACCCATCCTGGCTGCACTTCAAGCTGATCTGTACCACTTCTGCCCTGATCACGGCCAGACTTCTATAACGATCTTCAACCATCCCGATCTTCGATAAACAACTTGATAAACGCTTGGGATCTGCACTTCGGACACTTGTTCACTTCATATCCAGCCCGGCTTAACTAAGAACTTCACCTGCTTTGCGTCTGGACGCAGATTTGGGGCTGATCAGCCCCGATCGCGATCAGAACCGCGATCAGCGAGTGATCAGTCGAGTGATCTGGTAGTGATCAGGGCTATCAGCCCTCGATCACTTCGCAAACTCTCTTGGTTACCATCACAGCGACTTCTCGTGCTCCCTTGGTCATATTACCCCTTGTCGGGGTAACAAGATCACACTGATTCAACCGATCGAGCCTGATCGGGACTTTCCGCATCATTCCTGGACGAATCCATCGGTGATCATCATTTGTCCGGACTGGGCATTATTCACACAGCTTCCATTCCACATGCCTCATTCCATTTCATGTCTGGTCTTCGTATCTCTAGGGACAAAATTAGTTGGCTAGGCCGATCGGGCCGAAACTTCGTGTCATAATCAACTTCACCAGCTGCACTGTTCATAGATCGGTTAGATGACTGTCTCTGATGCGTCATGTTACCAGTTGCTGCATTTCCAACTCGTTATACATCCACGGGAACTCCACTTAGTAAACGTGATCACGATCGCGATCGTGATCTCCACCGTCCCATCAGTGTCTGGGACTGGGCGTAGTAACAGTACTTGGCTGATCTCTTCACATCACAAATACCCGTTGTCCGCCACCTTTTCGTCGTATATGCGATCGGCCTTTCCCACCCATCAACTGTCTCATGTTGATGGGTGTTCCATCGTCACCAATCAACGGCCATGTGTGGTCCACCTCATTCTCAACATTTTTCTGATCGCTTTACCACAGCCGCCCCTGAGACTAACTGCAGCCGCGCAACGACTGCAGTTCGACTCATTCATTTCCAAATTTCCTCTTTGGCGACTACCATGGCTGACTCGAGACGATCTTCTCTTCCTTCTTCGCCATCTTCGGCTGCCCTTCCGATCACCGACTCACCTCCCAGTTCAAGTTCGGCTGATCCAGCGACCACCCCGATCACGACCACGGCACCGATCACGACCAGTCTCATCCGTCCAACGACGACCCTGACTTCGTATCGTCCGCCTTGGAGTCTTCCCGCTCGGTCCTCTTCAGATCGCCCTGTCAGTTACTTGGAACAGCTCGCTCGTCTAGTGGAGGGATCTGGTCCACTCACGTTGGGGTCCATGGAAGCTTGCCGACTACGGTTGGAACTCCGAAGCGCAATTCCCGAATTGGTTTCGTTATATGAGACCAATCGGGCGCTTGATGCCGAGTTATTCGACCGTCGGGTCGTTATCGATACCTTGGAACGTGATTCTGCCGATCTGGCTAGCCAGCTGTCGGCTCTCCGATTAGATCGCGACAGGCTTGACCGAGACCTGCAAGACATGACAGGCCGCGTCCAGAGTCTGACGATGGAGCGTGATCAGCTATCAGCTACCCTCGCTGCTCTGCGCCTCACCAAGCCTTCGGATACCGTCGCCTCTGTGCAGTCGTGGATCAGTTCGCTGACAATTACTGTTCGCGATCAAGGTATGCTTATCCTGTTTGTTTCTTCTGCGATATGTATATGACTTTCCATGTTTGCTTCCAGATGAACGTATCGAGGCGATGAAGAGTTCAATGGTCGAGATAGTGGATCATCTGCAACAGCTCGATGATCACCGTCTCGACCATGATCAGCTGCTTCGTGATAAGATCCGTACTGCCGAGGACGTAGAGCGTCGGGAAGTCGAGATGCGCTACTCCGATGAGCAGGTCCAGCTCCTGGTAAAGCAGTATTCCGATTCACGTCTCGGCCGCGCCAACATACAGATGAGATTGTGCGAAAGTCGGAAGGAAGCTGAAGATTGTCGGCGCGAGCTTAATCTTGCTCGGGTTAAACTTGAAACCCTAGAGCTCGATGATCGCGCCTGGATCCAGCATAACGCCGACTTGAGGAAGATTGCGGTCCAGACTATGGAAAGGTGGACCGACCCGAACACCGATTCGGAGTCGCTTCGGACGGCTTTGCAACGATTTCCTGAGCTGATCAGCTCTCTTGCTCCGTCTGGAACACCTTCGCAACCTCCCGAGTCTGCCCCGCCATCACCCACGCTCTCCGTCGCTTCCTCGCCGACCCATGGTGCTGATCAGCCCGTGATCAGCACTGCAGCGGCTTTTGCGTCTAATCCACCCCGATCACCGCCAGCCTCGAGATCAGTCTCCTCAATCTTGAGTCCTGCGAAGCGTAAACGGGCCAGCTCGTCGAAGAAAAAGATGGCTCCCGCCAAGCGCTCTCGACTTATTGTTGATTCGGACGACGAGTCGACTGATCTGGACGAAAGGATGCTATCTGTTCTGGCCCGATCGCGCAGTGCTGATCGTCGAGCTCCGGTGGCGACCCCTTCAGGCGTGACTTCGCTGACCCAGGCCGTCGCTTTACTTGACTCCGATGGCGAGGACGAAGATGATCTTGAGGAGAGGCAACCGGATTCGGCTGTTCCCAGCATTCTTCCACCCGTCAATACGACGGTGACCACACGACCACCCAATTTCACGGGCGTCTTCATTCCAGCGAGAAAGTCGTCGATCGAGCAGGACGACTATAGCTATAATCAGATCCAACGGTTCATGGATCTATACGTCGTCATGCAGGCCAAACCGACTCCTGCTCACATTGGCAACTCGAAAACCTTGGAGTGCCGATCAGGTATGGGATCTGACGCCTCAGGTTCTTGCGGTGAGGCACAAACTCGTCCCTCGCTTGTGGTCCCGTCCGCCAGGATGGATCTTTCCAACTAGATCGTCGGCGCCCAAGGACAAGCAGTGGCAACCGAGTTTGCTGACCAGAGGCGCTATCGAGCTTCTGATCGATTCAGCACCTTGGGATGTCCTCATGACGCCTATGCCCGGGCTGGCGTTTCCCAATCGCCCCTGGTTTGTCGATCTACAAGGACGTCTGGCCCTGTATTATCAAGAGCATGTTCAAGCGATATGGGAGGTGACCCACCATTTCCCGATCACGGCGGCGATGCGCAAGGACGCGTGGATTGAACATTATTATCATGCTCGCAAGCGCCGACGCACCAAAGCCGGGGCTGCTTGGGCCGCGATCTGCGATCATGTGGTCAACGGGATTCAGCGCGGCGAGTGCGATCTGGACGTTTTCTTGTTTCCTGCCGTGCTGCATTTGCCTGTTCGTCGGGCGGGATCGCGAGGCCTCAAGGCTGACGGCGGGGAGTGGTATCCCGGTTATGGACATCCAACTCCGATCGGCACGTTGCGTGATGCCCTGATCTTTACCGATCAGCAGGAGCCTTGGCGGAACCAGTTCCGATCAAGCCCCATGGATCATCCGGGGTTCACGGTTTCTCGTCTGCGCACGAAGTATGGCCCGTGATTGTCGTGACAACCAGCTTTCGTTTCGTTTTTCCTTAATCATTAATATATCACGACAGTTCTTGATAATTTTCACGTTCCATATTCACACTTCATATTCAGGTCCCACTATTGTCTCCATCTTGTATATCGATCGTTCATATGTATGCAAATGTAGTTCTCGTGCATTATATGTATATATATCCATTTACTCTGAACCAGCTCAACCACCTTGATCTCCACTTGTTTGACCATTACCTTTGGCTGATCTGTCACAATGTGTTAACCCAGGCTATTGAGACTCCTGGTTGCCTTCTTCGTGGGTTTGCATTACTCCAAATCGGTTTCGTCTCACCCGATCACGTTCAAACTCTCTTAGTAAAGCTCCACAGTTCAGATCCCGTTCATCTACCCACTCTGGATCGTCATAATTCTTCCACCGGACCAAGTAATCACGATGGGTTCGACCAAATCGGGTCCTCTTGCCTGATCGGGTATCCAAAATCTTTTCCACTTCAAATTCGTTCTGGTCCAACGTTCTTTCCCAACTGTCTTTTGGCAAGAGAGCTTCGTCGAAGTCAAACCTTGGCTGATCATCGCATGACAGCCTGGTTTTGGGCCGATCGGGGTATTCCCGAACCAGCTTCAGCTTCGACAAATGGACGATCGGGAAAATTCCGTAATCGGTACCAGCAGTGATCAACCGGGCGGCATGATCACCGATCAGTTCGGATATACGGAACGGTCCATGCCACAAATGTGCTAACTTCTTGGCGTATCCTTCTTTCACGCGATCCAAGTAAAGCCAGACCCTTGATCCCGGCTCGATATTATGCGAATCGGCATGATCATTGTTCCGATCAGCTCTTTCTTGGATGGCCCTCCGCAATCGTTCGTTGACTTGTTCCCGCGCATGTTGGTAGTGACGCTGGAGTCCCATACGCCATCGACGAGCTTCGCGATCTCGACCTCGTGTGCAACCAACAGGGATCACTGACTCGATGGTAGATCGGGGGTCCCAACCATATGCCAGATAGAATGGGGTATCTCCCCTGATCCAATCGAAAGAGGAATTCAACGCAAACACCAGTCTCTCTGCATATTCATCTCAATCTTGTTGAGCGGAGTCCGCGACTTACATCTTAATGGCTCTGGTTAGCGTTTGTACCATGCGTTCGGCCTTACCGTTCGCTTGTGGACGGTAGGCCATGGTCGCGCTTTGTTTCTGGCCAAGCATCTGATTGAATGATCGGAAGACTTCGGCCATGAAACCTGGTTCGCGATCATGCCTGATCACTTCACTGGCTCCAAACTGCCTAAACACATTCTTCATAACTGCAAGCGACTTGTTGGGCTGTTCGGGTAGATCCCGCTTTCGCGATCACCAGTCCCGTGAACAGATCAGTCCAGATCAGCAACTCTGTATTGCCCTTGAACGATTTTGGCAGGGACGGTATGTGATCCATCGCTATCACTTGGAAAGGGTAGGTCGCCTGGATATTTCTAGGTGATCTACCCCGGATGTTCGGCATACCTTTCCCGGTTTCGCAATCCGTACATGCCCGACGAACTTTTGGACACTTCGGTATAAGCCTCTCCAATGAAAATGTTTGCGAACCCTGTGATACGTTCGACCTACGCTCTGGTGACCACCCTCTAAGCTGACGTGATAATGGTGTAAGATATCAGCTTGTAAAGTCTCCGGGATCACGAGCCTTGCTGATCGGTCCAGATCTGCATCGGCCTGATCAGCTTGAACATAGTAAAACAATAGATCATTTTCGTCGATCTCATAGTTGGACGCGATCTTAGCACAATCTTTTGCTTCACCCTGGCTCAGCTTCTCCAGATCACCCTTTAGAAACGCCTTCAAATCAACGATCCATTTTTCTTCGTCTTGTGCCTTGAGAATTCTTTCGATCCGCATCTCCTGTACTATTTCTTCTGTTAGGCTTTCTCGAGAGAGTGACCTGTTAGGTGGTGATCTGGCTCGTGATATCGTCATGATCGAGACCTGTGCTGCTTCCTGTTTACCTTTCGCATGAATCAGCTCGGGCAGCCTATTGATCTCCACCAATTCCTCCAGCAATGCTTTATCAGTAACAATCGATCCGGTCTGATCACGCATGGCCATAGTGGCTAGATGATCTGCACTCCGATTCCAATCACGTTTCACATGTAAAAGATCATGCCTTGGCCATCCACGTAAAGCTTTCATAACGCGATCGTTCAACAACTTCAAACGTGGTGCTTTGCAATCGATCTCTCCAGTGATCTGCCGAATTACCAGGTTTGAATCTCCGCATATGATTACCCTTCCAATCTTCTGCTCTTGCAAGAGATCCAAACCTAGCAGCAGACCACGATATTCGGCCTCATTGACCGTGATACCTGGAGTATAATCTGAACCGGCCGATATAACAGTCCATTCTGGCAATTTCCACAACAACGCGCTATACGCCCCCACGCCTTTCTTCACACTCGCTGATCCGTCAAAACTTACAACGATCAGACTTTCCTCCGAGCCGACGATCGGTGGGGGTATAGTGATTGATTCTCGTGGTTGCTTCCGAGGAGCGACCTCGATCAGGGCTTCATCGACTTCTGATCGGGGCGTGATGCTGGCTGCTAGTGTTCCAAGAATTTCTTCTTCGCCCTTGGTGCACTTGACGATCTCCAAGGTTCACTGAGATAACAACGCTGCCCATCGCCCCAGTCTCCCGTCTAAACCATTCGCTGACAGTAACCAAGCCAAACTAGATCGCCTGGACAATACCTTAATCGGTCTAGTTACCAGCATAGAGTAACAAACATCCAATACACGTAATAATGCTAGCACTTCTTTATCCACAATACCATAGTTAACTTCGTTCGGTTTTAATGTTCGGCTTGTGAACGTCACCGGGCAGTAAATTCCGTCGTGATGTTGGACCAGTGCGGCCGATATTGCCCATTTACTGGCGTATAGAATCACCACGGGAATCTTCTCCGGATCGAAATGTTTCAGTATCGGCGTCGAGATCATCTTCGCCTTCAACATACTGAAAGCTACCATAGCTCGCTTTATATGGTCCTCTGACTCTGGCACAGTTCGATCGATCAGTGATCCAGTCATGAGATTCGTTTCAGTAACTTCGGTTTCGCGATCAGTCTCACTTAGTGATCTTCCCACTCGATCAAGTTCTCGTAGCCCATGATAATCCACTTCCTTTAGTTCATATAGTATAGCGGCGTAAATTGAGAAGTCTTCGTTAAACCGGCTATAGTAATTCAGAGATCCGAGAAAGGACTGCATAGCCTTCAGTGATCGGGGAAAAGGCAGGTTGCTGAGAGCAGCCAAATCTTTCGGGTTTGCTTCCAAACCTTGGATCGACACGTTATGGCCGAGGTAGGCGACCTTGGGTTGACCCCAGAAACTCTTGACCACACTGATCGATAAATTCCAGCGCTCGCAGGTGTTCAGGAGTCGTTCGACCTTATCGCATAGCATATCCCATGATGTTGCTGTGACCAAGATGTCATCTATATATGATCGCCTTTCCAACACTGATCGGCCCTTATCTTGGTCTGGTTCACCCTCCGTAAACTCATCATGTAGATCGGTGGCTTCCCGATCAGCACTGATCTGGAAATATCCATAGAGAGCATTGTCGATCAATCTCTGATAGATCTGTGGGGCATTCTTTATTCCAAACGGCATCCAATTCCATTCGAAAAGTCCGAAAGGTGTAACGAAAGCCGAGATCTCTCGAGCACGATCAGTCATCGAGACCACCCAGAAACGACTAGCCATATCCAGCGAACAAAACCATAAAACGTTATCCAGATCTTCTAGTAAATCGTTGATCAGGGGCATCGGGTAGATCAACTTCGTGAGGCGATTCACCATTCTATAGTCGATACACAATCGAATATCGACCCCGTTTTTCTTTATCACAATCACGATCGGTGATGCCCACTGCGATGTTGGTGGTCGGATGATTTTTATACTCAACAAGCCATTGATCAAATCGGATAACTTTTCCCGGTATTGAGGTGCAACTTTGCGACAACGTTGAACGAACGGTCTCGCATTTCCCAACCCAGAAAAGGATCGAGGTGCTAACCTCGATCCTATGCATAAGAAGAAAATGGAAAAAGAAAGAAAAAACATGGCGGCGGATCATTGTGATCCACCTAAAAAATATGTGAAACCTAAACCGAAGATCCTCGAAGAAGACGAAGAGAAGACCGAACCAGCCGTGAAGACCACTGTTGAAGATGTGGAACGACTGTTCTATCTTCGAGAGTTTCACAAGTTCCTAGCTACCAACCGAGTGATGAAGATCATAAAACCCAAGATCATCGGGAAGCTTGAAGGTCGGGCGACCAGGCCGGTTATCACAGGCAGTCAGCTTGATCTGATCAGGAACCTCTTGGCGCAGATCGACGAAGTTGCTTTCACTACTGGTGCGTTCGACGCGAATATGCTGCTCGATCTAGACCAAGGGACGATCAGAGAAGCTATGACAACTCTGTATGATCACCTTGCCTCGTTACTCGGGGCGAACCCCGTGGTCCAGTCGCCGATCGCGGATCCTTCACACCGATCGCAGTTGGTTGAATACCCTATGGATATTGAGTCGATATATCAATCGTCATCACAATCTGGAGCGGACTCCACCGACTCCTCGGTTGGGATAACACGTATGACGTTAGGCCCGAAAGGGATCAAGCAGATCGATCCCAAGATCGAGTCGCAGAACAGGAAAAGGAAGCCTGAACCTGGTCGAGTCGGATCAGATGATAGTTTTGAAGATGCTCAAGAAGTTCCACAGAACAATCCGACTCCCAGCAGTAACCCTACCAACATACCGGAGGTCCCAGAGCAAATGAGAACCATGTTCGCGACTATGATGAACCGATTTGCGAGTGAACAATACGGATTACCTCAGTACACACCTGGGCAAGGACAACCATGGCGATCGACACCAAACATGAATCAATCCGCTGAGAAAACGGTCAAGAAACCCGTGGACGTGGATATGGAATCAGTCCGATCAGCCGGAATTGTTCGATCGATATGCCAGGTCGGTCACCAAGATCGATTTCATAGATCACCCCCACGTAGTGATGTGAACATGGAGTCAGAAGGAGAGATCAGTCAGCATTTCGATCCGGATGATCTGGACATTGAGATGCCTCGTAGGGCGAATATGG
>MIQA02008983.1:0-17922 GCA_001887855.2 Sclerospora graminicola | reverse complement strand
GGGCGGATTGCACGGTTATACAAGAAACGCATATTACAACCGCAGCGGAAGCAGAGGAAGTAACAAGAACATGGGAAAGAATGTGGAACTACCAAGACGAGACTAGGAGATTGGCGTATTGGAGCATTTCTCAAACCAAGGCTTGTGGAGTGGGAATCCTTCTATCACCGGAGCACGGCAAGAGAGCACGACCATGGAACCAGAGTCGATGGTCGGAGCGCATCATTGCAGTGGAGTTAGACAATTGGAGGATTATAAACATATACGCCCCAGCTGATACTAACCTTAATCGGGCACTCTTTTTTAAAGATATAGGTAAATGGTACCCAACACATACTGGTGATGTCGTTATAGCCGGGGACTTCAATTGTGTCGAAGCACCTCAACTGGACAGACGTACACCGGGAAGTGACACGAAGTCAGAGTGCAGCGAGCTATCAAGATTAATAACATCGGAAGGATGGTACGACGCAGCGCTGGCCCAGCAATCAGTGTGGGATGCCGAGCAGCTAACGGAGAGCATGGAGTACACTTTCTGGAGAGGTGAAACAGCTAGTAGGCTGGACCGCATATACATACCAGCACACAGATACGACTGGGTAGAACAAGTGGAAACAAGCACGCCTTTGGTACCTTCAGATCATGAGGAGGTAACATTGTTACTCCGTGAACCTCATACAAGACAGCAGGTACACAAAAGGCGCCACTTCAGGCTTCAATACCCGGTTAGGGGAGCGAACAGGCGACGAGTGGTAGAAGAAGTAACAGCAGAAGTGCAAAACAGAAGAGGCGGAACATACGATGCACATGTACAGTGGGACCGACAGGTGCAGATGTGGACCGCAGCAATCATGAGGGTCAGAAAACGAGTACGGCAAAGAAGAAAACGAAAAGCGGTACAGTTATCTCAGTCTCTCTTCGGAAAGGTGACATCAAGAGACCAAATATTGGGAATAACAGCAAAAGAATCCCTACTCGACAACAAGGTACGACAAGGACGGAGACTAAGACGTAGCATGGAGACTATGGGATGGTTGTTCAAACGCACTGCAGTATGGGAGAGTAATCAACATGTTACAGCTATCAAGATACCAGGAACACCTATGCGTGAGATAGAAGAGATGAACATTCCGGACAAATTCGCACAAGTCTGGAAGGGGATACTAAGTCGGAGACACAGTACGATAGCGGTGGATGACTTAGAACACGAGTTGGATCGACTAGTCACGTTTGGCAGAGACAGACAAGTAACGGCGACGGAAAATCAAAGGTTGATGGCGCCAATCGATGCAGAAGATGTCCAATTTGCGCTGCGGAGTCTGGAAAGAAGAAAAGCGGGCGGATCAGACGGACTAAACAATGATTTTTATAAGGACTTTGCGGGGGAAGTGATTACTGACTTATGCATTGTAAGTAATGCGATTCTACAGGGAGAGGACCCGCCTCGGTCATTTTTGGAAGCGGTCATTATACCGCTCCGAAAAAAAGGAGATTCCGATAATGCTATGGATTATAGACCGATTTCGTTATTGCAAACAAGCTACAAGATTTTCGCGAAAGTTTTAGCATTTAGGCTCCAACGGTTTTTAGGGCGATTGATCGGGGACACGCAACAAGGATTTGTGCATGGTCGACGAATGGATCGAGCGGTCGTCCTGATGCTTGACATGCTGGAGCAATTTCGTCAAACTCCAAGAGTGAAAAGTGCAGCGAACAGTGGAGGCGTGTTGTTGATTGACATCGCGAAGGCATATGATACGATTGACAGGACCTACCTCATGCTCGTGCTCAAAAAGTTTGGATTTTCGCAACGATTTATAGATGTGATGGGCAAGATTCATGAAGGAACTACGGCCAAATTCTTCGTCAACGGTGAGTTATCAGGTGCGATTCCGGTGGTGTCAGGCATCCGGCAGGGATGCCCATTAGCACCTCTACTCTTTATCATAGCGGTTGAAACGCTAGGACTGGCAATTACTCAAGTCGACGAAGTGGAAGGACTGAAGCTAGGAAATGCAACTATGCAGTGGGAACATCGGTTCTCTGCGTTTGTCGATGACTCCACCATTTTCTTCCGGGAAGGTAGGCATCTGGAACGAGCTCTGACAATTGTAGAAAAGTTTGGACAGCTATCCGGCTTACAGATGCAACCAGCGAAGAGTCAAGTAATATTGCTAGAAACCGACAACTATCCGAGGAACTGGTACAAGGTACCAGTATTGCAACCAGGTGAATCAGTACGGTACCTCGGATATCAGATCGGGAATTCTCCACTAACGGGCAAAAACTGGACGGGGAGAATACGAGCTATACAGAGACGACTATTGACAGCCACTAAGTGTAGCACGTCGGTAGACGAAAGAGTCACACTGTTCAACGCGATCGCGATCCCGGCTATCCTGTTCACAGCTAAAGCGTTCCTACCTTCAGAGGACACGATGCGAGAGTTGGTAGCGTTGTAAAAGAGGTTCATATGGTGCAGGGCGACGGACACAGAAGGAGGACGACACAAAATCTCTCCTGTCCTACTGTTCACCCCGAAAAAGGCAGGCGGATTAGGGCCCATCTCTATACCAGCTGCTATACATACATTGATGGTGAAAGAACCGACTATGTGGCTACTAGAACCGACGGACCGCTATAACATTGCATGGAGGAACTGGACGCAACTCAACAGATGTAGTACTGTTAACTTGTGGTTTTCTTCATATGACATAGGTATGCCGGAGCGAAGACTACATAAAGGAAGCGCGGTGGCAATGATAAGAAGTTCTATTGCGGATTCGCTGGGTCCAACGGTAGAAGAACGCAACAGACTAAGGGAGTACATCAAGGAACATCTCTCTAAGCTACTCGAGAGGTGTCATACACAAACAGTAGAACCAGCGGTTGGAGTGTATCAAGACGAAGAGATACTTGTCACAGCTGAGCTAACCAAGACGCCTTGGTATGGACTGGGGCAAGGACATTTAGTGCGCTTTTGGGGAGGGTATACATGGTTTTCGAATCCGTGGATACAGGACTTATCGGCGTGCTACCTATCCAACAGGAAGTATGATAGATGTGTCAAGGGAACGATTGCAGATCTCCGTATCCAGAGGGTGTCTGAAAACACCTTTAAGTGGAAAGCGCAGTTCAAGTCGGAGAAAGGCCACACCAGAGCGACGATAGGACGATGGCTACTAACGATTATTCTCTGTTCACCGCGGGTTGCGATAGGACAGATAGTGGGGGAATCTGGACCTTTACGATTAATATGGTCACCCAAACAATGGCTTACAATGGAATGGAAGACGCAAGGACGAAGGCTGATCAAGGGGACTGATGCGAAGACTGGAAATCAATGCATATTACACCAACGCCAGGACGGCTTATACTGGGACTGCATCCAGTCAACAACGCAGGATCAGAAGTCAGATTTCGCCAAGGAGACTGAGTGGCCGCATAGTCTAGTATTCGAAGCACACCCGGCAATACATGGAATTGCGTGGGAATCGAACGCGGAGGTACGGACTTCATCGATTAAACACTGGATTCGGAAGACTTTTCGCGGGCTGTACTATAAGATTATCACGAAGTCACTACACAAAATTGAAACCCGATGGAAGTCCGACCGGGAAAAAGATACGTGGAATGGATTTATACAAGATCAGACCACAAAGGACGTTTGGAGGCATGACCATTTGTTGTCCGATTATCAACGGTGGTGCCTATATCGAATGGCCACGTTCCAGCTCAATTGCTTTTACGATGGATATTCATCACAAGGCGGGTGCACAATGGACGATCATTGTCTTGCACCCGGGAAAGGGGTCACACGTATTGTGTGGGGGTGTACGCGCGCACAGAAATTGTGGACGCGCGTTTTAAGCTTATGGAACGGATGGTGGGCACAAGCAGATGATCTTAACGCATATAAATGGCATTTCGTTACTCGGCAAGCACCACCTGTCTCACCGGTCATTATGAAGCGACTTAAAATTCGATGTGGGCACCAGGCCCAAGCATGCAGCAAGGAGATGCCCAGACTATGGTGGGCTTTTTGTTCGATTGGCGCGACGTGGCTATGGCAGCTACGTAATGAATGAATTCTTCAAGGGGTAACCAGGACGGCGCATGAGCACCTGGGTTTTATGTGGAAAAAGACTTTAGAGCAAGTGCAAGCGGTCATAGAATTTGAAAAAAGATGTACAAGTTCCAGGCTCAGAGGAATTCGGCTGCAGATATGTCTCGAAAGCATCCAGGGAGAGATGCAAGACCGACCTATTGATCGTCAAGAATTGTTACTTTCGTTGCGGCGAGAGGAGTATCGATCAGAGGAAGGCTTATATCGAGTTTTAAGAAATTTTATTGTAGCTAATAGTTAAAATTAACTAAATAGACTACGTTTTACAACAACAACAGACTTCGATTGAATGATAAATCAACGAGAGATTCAGGATGATGAAAAAATAAGATTACCGCTTCCTACATAGCGTCGGCATCGAAAATAATCGAGGTACCAAACGATCTGGCTCTAGCTCACAGGGCGATGATAACTGTCTAAATGAAGAGGTTGCAAAGAAGCGGTAGTTCACGATGGGGTGGTGGCGGTAGTGGTAGTAGACTGAGCCGTCAGACGTATCTGAACGCCATGGCGTGGCTTGTAAGCTTTAAAAAATTCTGTTCTACCTGAAGTAGAACGTAGCGATAAGAAGTCACAATATGTTTTAAAAGCAGCTCATTAGCAACTCTTATGTCCGGCACAGCTTTCTCCCCACCTAATGACTTAATACAGTATCTGCATTTAGCTTTATTGGGACGCATTGAACTTATTGCCTTTAACAAACTCCTTCCAGATCGGGTGTGATGGACGTCCACCACCACGCTTTTGTAGGAAAGTGTAGATGACCACGTAGTCGCTCCTGGCTCCACGTAAAGATAATAAACACCGGTTTGTGCGTTTATAATACTTCTTGTAACATTGTGCCGCCCTATCGGTTAGTACAGGGTGTGTGCGTCTGCTATGCGTGTCTTCTCCACTCAAACGTCTGGCTTATTAGTGCCAGGCGCGCAGAACTGCTCAGGACGTAGGTGCCTGAAGTGCTGTTTACTCGACAAAAATGAAAGTATATATTATGTAAAACTTAAGTGTAGTTTTAGCTAAAATTTGTCTTAACCTAAAATTTACAATATGCATAGAAACCACGATAATCTCGTTAGTTTTCACTTCAGATCACATCATCCAAAATTCCAACACTCCTTCCGAGAGTACCGGGGCTTCGTGTGCAGTCCATATCAACGTAAACGTAGAAACCGTAGGTTCATCAATAGCGCATCATCGCCATAACCATAATAAACCATTATTTCAACCCGATTTGTTCACATAGTTCTTGATTCCTTGGCGCATGTAAAGTCTTCGTTAGAAGGTCGGCCACCATATTTCCACTCGACACATGCTCGGGTTCCACAATTCCACGTTTCGTAAAGTCTTTTAAAAATTTTAGCTTCACGTCGATATGTTTAGCAACCGCCGCGCTTGCTTCGTTCTTGAGCTGCTTGATCGCGGCTTGATTATTAATCTTCAGCACTATGGGTGTCTTCGTTTTCACACCCAATTCCTCGAAAAGCTCCTTCAAACCTAGTGCTTCTCTTCCTCCTGCAGCGGTAGCAACAAATTCCGCTTCCGCAGTCGACAGAGCAACAGATCCCTGTTTTTTACAACTCCATCCTGCAATAACTCCACATACAAAAATCACATTTGCGCTAATACTTTTTCTGTCCACACGATCAGCGGCATAATCAGCATCGCTATAGCTGACAATTCGTAAAGGTAATTCCACTTCACTATCTCCACGCAAATGTAATTTTAGAGCCTTTCTGCCTTTTAGATATATGGCAATTCGTTTCGCAATTTTAAAATCATTCAGGCTTGGTGCGTGTGCCTCGTTGCACGAAGCACAGCGAACGATATATCTGGTCGAGAGATCCGAGAAATCCACAACAAACTTCCCACAAGGGACTGAAAATCCTTCACTGTAGGTCCTTCTCCACGAGAATTAATCGGCAACATTTCACTTAATTCTTTTGAGTCTTCTAAGTCTTAGATGGGCGTCCTCACCACATTTGCCTCTTTTAGTCCATGCTTTTCGAGCATCTCCACGATAGTGCCCTCTTGGTCGATGGTGTACCCATCCGTAGGGTCATCTAAAATTCTCATCCCGAGAAATTTTCCCACGTTACCCAAATCTTTTAATTCCATAGCTTGCATCTTCTCGAAGAAATCGTCCACTAAATACGTCTTCGTAGCTGTAACCAATAGATGTAGGTCCTCATTTTCTCCACAATCCACTGCGTCTTCGAGAAAATCTTCACTCGACACGAGATGACGGCTTGAACCGCTGTCGATTATCCATACTTTTTTGTCATCAAGTATATCCTTCTTTGACGTTTTCTGTGATTTCCTTCCATGCTCAATTGTAGATAACACAAAGTTTCTTTCGCCATTTTCATCCGTCCTTGGTCTTGGTTTGCGCTCGAAATTTCTATTCTGCGCCTTGCGGTTTCCTTGTCGACAATACTTCTGCGTGTGACCTTCCATTCCACACGTGAAACACGTCCGCTTCTTTTTTCGCTCATTAACGAAATTCACCACACTTCTTACTTGTTTCTTAACTTTTACTGCGTCGTCTTCCAATTCCTGTACCCACGCAATGAGTTCTTGTGCATGTAATATGTAATCCATGCGCTGTGGGTTGTATCGAATCTATAACCCATCTTCAGGCCGGGAGCTGCATATTTCACAATATTTTCAACGATAAGTCGTTCATGCGATCCGCTTTCGCGTGCCAGCACCACTAGATATAAGAAATGCTGGGTCCATGACCTCCGAGCATCCTTTTCTTGCGCGAAAAGTACTGCAGCTTGCTGATGCGTAATATTCACTTTAAACGCATGGTAAAGTTGATCCAAAACATAGTAAAGCTCCTGTGATATTTGCCACCATGTCATTATGTTAACTTGGAAATAACTGGCTGCCACGCCCTCCAAATGTTCATTTAGTTTATTGACTTTAAGGCGCTCCGTCCACACAAATCCAGACGAAAGTTGTGCCACATCTACTGCCTCGATAAACAGGTAGGGTGTTTTTGACGAAGGATTTTCTGCTTCCGTAATCTGTCTTCCAACTCCAGTTCTTTTACAGAATAAATCCACGGTTCTGTATTCTCCACCTCCATCGGTACGTAAATGGTGAAGTCGACAATTAAACTCGTTCTCAAACCACGATAAAAAATGTTCAAATTTCGTGGCAGCTTGGTCCTTTGACTTCGCGGGAAAAACGCGAACGTAATTTGAAAAGTGATCAACGAAAACAACTAAATACTTGTTTCCGCGTCGATCTCTGGGGGTAATCGGCCCCTTCAGATCATTGCAGATGACGCCACCGATTCTATCGATCGGCGCGTTCTGCCCACTGTCTTGCATTGGTTGTTTCGTACGCGTTCCCTTGCCTTCAGCGCAGGTCAAACAGTTCGGTCTGCGCCTGTCGGTCAGCTTTATGCCAGATGCCGGGTCTTTGGCCAATCTTTCCACGGTATCGTAAGATAAGTGCCCCAAACGTAAGTGAAAGTGATGTAATGACCCTTCTTGTGGGTCATCACGCTCGCTACTCTCCATAGTCGTCATAATCATATTCATAAAGCTTTCACACACACTCAATTCTTTCATCAAGCTTAATTTCGCCGTAAACACACACACAGTAACTTCCACATCAAACACTACACTGCTTCCGTGCATCATTTTCATTGTTCTTCCAGTATCCTTGAGTATGATCCTTTTTCTTAAGATTACCAAGCGAAATCAATTTTTTGCCAATTTTGGCGCGTAATATGCTTCCGTAAGTAATATCGTCGAAAACTTGCTTTTCAAGCGCACTTTTCCAACCTTTGTTACACTTAATCTCGCTCGATCAGGTAAAAGTAGGTCCTCATTTTCTCCACAATCCACTGCGTCTTCGAGAAAATCTTCACTCGACACGAGATGACGGCTTGAACCGCTGTCGATTATCCATACTTCTTTGTCATCAAGTATATCCTTCTTTGACGTTTTCTGTGATTTCCTTCCATGCTCAATTGTAGATAACACAAAGTTTCTTTCGCCATTTTCATCCGTCCTTGGTCTTGGTTTGCGCTCGAAATTTCTATTCTGCGCCTTGCGGTTTCCTTGTCGACAATACTTCTGCGTGTGACCTTCCATTCCACACGTGAAACACGTCCGCTTCTTTTTTCGCTCATTAACGAAATTCACCACACTTCTTACTTGTTTCTTAACTTTTACTGCGTCGTCTTCCAATTCCTGTACCCACGCAATGAGTTCTTGTGCATGTAATATGTAATCCATGCGCTGTGGGTTGTATCGAATCTATAACCCATCTTCAGGCCGGGAGCTGCATATTTCACAATATTTTCAACGATAAGTCGTTCATGCGATCCGCTTTCGCGTGCCAGCACCACTAGATATAAGAAATGCTGGGTCCATGACCTCCGAGCATCCTTTTCTTGCGCGAAAAGTAGTGCAGCTTGCTGATGCGTAATATTCACTTTAAACGCATGGTAAAGTTGATCCAAAACATAGTAAAGCTCCTGTGATATTTGCCACCATGTCATTATGTTAACTTGGAAATAACTGGCTGCCACGCCCTCCAAATGTTCATTTAGTTTATTGACTTTAAGGCGCTCCGTCCACACAAATCCAGACGAAAGTTGTGCCACATCTACTGCCTCGATAAACAGGTAGGGGTTTTTGACGAAGGATTTTCTGCTTCCGTAATCTGTCTTCCAACTCCAGTTCTTTTACAGAATAAATCCACGTTTCTGTATTCTCCACCTCCATCGGTACGTAAATGGTGAAGTCGACAATTAAACTCGTTCTCAAACCACGATAAAAATGTTCAAATTTCGTGGCAGCTTGGTCCTTTGACTTCGCGGGAAAAACGCGAACGTAATTTGAAAAGTGATCAACGAAAACAACTAAATACTTGTTTCCGCGTCGATCTCTGGGGGTAATCGGCCCCTTCAGATCACTGCAGATGACGCCACCGATTCTATCGATCGGCGCGTTCTGCCCACTGTCTTGCATTGGTTGTTTCGTACGCGTTCCCTTGCCTTCAGCGCAGGTCAAACAGTTCGGTCTGCGCCTGTCGGTCAGCTTTATGCCAGATGCCGGGTCTTTGGCCAATCTTTCCACGGTATCGTAAGATAAGTGCCCCAAACGTAAGTGAAAGTGATGTAATGACCCTTCTTGTGGGTCATCACGCTCGCTACTCTCCATAGTCGTCATAATCATATTCGTAAAGCTTTCACACACACTCAATTCTTTCATCAAGCTTAATTTCGCCGTAAACACACACACAGTAACTTCCACATCAAACACTACACTGCTTCCGTGCATCATTTTCATTGTTCTTCCAGTATCCTTGAGTATGCATCCTTTTTTCTTAAGATTACCAAGCGAAATCAATTTTTTGCCAATTTTGGCGCGTAATATGCTTCCGTAAGTAATATCGTCGAAAACTTGCTTTTCAAGCGCTCTTTTCCAACCTTTGTTACAATTAATCTCGCTCGATCAGGTAAAAGTAGGTCCTCATTTTCTCCACAATCTACTGCGTCCTCGAGAAAATCTTCACTCGACACGAGATGACGGCTTGAACCGCTGTCGATTATCCATACTTTTTTGTCATCAAGTATATCCTTCTTTGACGTTTTCTGTGATTTCCTTCCATGCTCAATTGTAGATAACACAAAGTTTCTTTCGCCATTTTCATCCGTCCTTGTCTTGGTTTGCGCTCGAAATCTTGGTTTGCGCTCGAAATTTCTATTCTGCGCCTTGCGGTTTCCTTGTCGACAATACTTCTGCGTGTGACCTTCTATTCCACACG
The DNA here is from genome assembly GCA_001887855.2 of Sclerospora graminicola. Lineage (NCBI taxonomy): Eukaryota > Oomycota > Peronosporomycetes > Peronosporales > Peronosporaceae > Sclerospora > Sclerospora graminicola. The sequence goes on along the minus strand of MIQA02008983.1, from coordinate 8,006 downwards.
TGAAACACGTCCGCTTCTTTTTTCGCTCATCAACGAAATTCACCACACTTCTTACTTGTTTCTTAACTTTTACTTTGTCGTCTTCCAATTCCTGTGCCCACGCAATGAGTTCTTGTGCATGTAATATGTAATCCATGCGCTGTGGGTTGTATCGAATCTATAACCCATCTTCAGGCCGGGAGCTGCATATTTCACAATATTTTCAACGATAAGTCGTTCATGCGATCCGCTTTCGCGTGCCAGCACCACTAGATATAAGAAATGCTGGGTCCATGACCTCCGAGCATCCTTTTCTTGCGCGAAAAGTAGTGCAGCTTGCTGATGCGTAATATTCACTTTAAACGCATGGTAAAGTTGATCCAAAACATAGTAAAGCTCCTGTGATATTTGCCACCATGTCATTATGTTAACTTGGAAATAACTGGCTGCCACGCCCTCCAAATGTTCATTTAGTTTATTGACTTTAAGGCGCTCCGTCCACACAAATCCAGACGAAAGTTGTGCCACATCTACTGCCTCGATAAACAGGTAGGGTGTTTTTGACGAAGGATTTTCTGCTTCCGTAATCTGTCTTCCAACTCCAGTTCTTTTACAGAATAAATCCACGTTTCTGTATTCTCCACCTCCATCGGTACGTAAATGGTGAAGTCGACAATTAAACTCGTTCTCAAACCACGATAAAAAATGTTCAAATTTCGTGGCAGCTTGGTCCTTTGACTTCGCGGGAAAAACGCGAACGTAATTTGAAAAGTGATCAACGAAAACAACTAAATACTTGTTTCCGCGTCGATCTCTGGGGGTAATCGGCCCCTTCAGATCACTGCAGATGACGCCACCGATTCTATCGATCGGCGCGTTCTGCCCACTGTCTTGCATTGGTTGTTTCGTACGCGTTCCCTTGCCTTCAGCGCAGGTCAAACAGTTCGGTCTGCGCCTGTCGGTCAGCTTTATGCCAGATGCCGGGTCTTTGGCCAATCTTTCCACGGTATCGTAAGATAAGTGCCCCAAACGTAAGTGAAAGTGATGTAATGACCCTTCTTGTGGGTCATCACGCTCGCTACTCTCCATAGTCGTCATAATCATATTCATAAAGCTTTCACACACACTCAATTCTTTCATCAAGCTTAATTTCGCCGTAAACACACATACAGTAACTTCCACATCAAACAGTACACTGCTTCCGTGCATCATTTTCATTGTTCTTCCAGTATCCTTGAGTATGCATCCTTTTTTCTTAAGATTACCAAGCGAAATCAATATTTTGCCAATTTTGGCGCGTAATATGCTTCCGTAAGTAATATCGTCGAAAACTTGCTTTTCATGCGCACTTTTCCAACCTTTGTTACACTTAATCTCGCTCCATCAGGTAAAAGTAGGTCCTCATTTTCTCCACAATCCACTGCGTCTTCGAGAAAATCTTCACTCGACACGAGATGACGGCTTGAACCGCTGTCGATTATCCATACTTCTTTGTCATCAAGTATATCCTTCTTTGACGTTTTCTGTGATTTCCTTCCATGCTCAATTGTAGATAACACAAAGTTTCTTTCGCCATTTTCATCCGTCCTTGGTCTTGGTTTGCGCTCGAAATCTTGGTTTGCGCTCGAAATTTCTATTCTGCGCCTTGCGGTTCCCTTGTCGACAATACTTCTGCGTGTGACCTTCCATTCCACACGTGAAACACGTCCGCTTCTTTTTTCGCTCATTAACGAAATTCACCACACTTCTTACTTGTTTCTTAACTTTTACTGCGTCGTCTTCCAATTCCTGTACCCACGCAATGAGTTCTTGTGCATGTAATATGTAATCCATGCGCTGTGGGTTGTATCGAATCTATAACCCATCTTCAGGCCGGGAGCTGCATATTTCACAATATTTTCAACGATAAGTCGTTCATGCGATCCGCTTTCGCGTGCCAGCACCACTAGATATAAGAAATGCTGGGTCCATGACCTCCGAGCATCCTTTTCTTGCGCGAAAAGTAGTGCAGCTTGCTGATGCGTAATATTCACTTTAAACGCATGGCAAAGTTGATCCAAAACATAGTAAAGCTCCTGTGATATTTGCCACCATGTCATTATGTTAACTTGGAAATAACTGGCTGCCACGCCCTCCAAATGTTCATTTAGTTTATTGACTTTAAGGCGCTCCGTCCACACAAATCCAGACGAAAGTTGTGCCACATCTACTGCCTCGATAAACAGGTAGGGGTTTTTGACGAAGGATTTTCTGCTTCCGTAATCTGTCTTCCAACTCCAGTTCTTTTACAGAATAAATCCACGTTTCTGTATTCTCCACCTCCATCGGTACGTAAATGGTGAAGTCGACAATTAAACTCGTTCTCAAACCACGATAAAAAATGTTCAAATTTCGTGGCAGCTTGGTCCTTTGACTTCGCGGGAAAAACGCGAACGTAATTTGAAAAGTGATCAACGAAAACAACTAAATACTTGTTTCCGCGTCGATCTCTGGGGGTAATCGGCCCCTTCAGATCACTGCAGATGACGCCACCGATTCTATCGATCGGCGCGTTCTGCCCACTGTCTTGCATTGGTTGTTTCGTACGCGTTCCCTTGCCTTCAGCGCAGGTCAAACAGTTCGGTCTGCGCCTGTCGGTCAGCTTTATGCCAGATGCCGGGTCTTTGGCCAATCTTTCCACGGTATCGTAAGATAAGTGCCCCAAACGTAAGTGAAAGTGATGTAATGACCCTTCTTGTGGGTCATCACGCTCGCTACTCTCCATAGTCGTCATAATCATATTCATAAAGCTTTCACACACACTCAATTCTTTCATCAAGCTTAATTTCGCCGTAAACACACACACAGTAACTTCCACATCAAACAGTACACTGCTTCCGTGCATCATTTTCATTGTTCTTCCAGTATCCTTGAGTATGCATCCTTTTTCTTAAGATTACCAAGCGAAATCAATTTTTTGCCAATTTTGGCGCGTAATATGCTTCCGTAAGTAATATCGTCGAAAACTTGCTTTTCAAGCGCACTTTTCCAACCTTTGTTACACTTAATCTCGCTCGATCAGGTAAAAGTAGGTCCTCATTTTCTCCACAATCCACTGCGTCTTCGAGAAAATCTTCACTCGACACGAGATGACGGCTTGAACCGCTGTCGATTATCCATACTTCTTTGTCATCAAGTATATCCTTCTTTGACGTTTTCTGTGATTTCCTTCCATGCTCAATTGTAGATAACACAAAGTTTCTTTCGCCATTTTCATCCGTCCTTGGTCTTGGTTTGCGCTCGAAATCTTGGTTTGCGCTCGAAATTTCTATTCTGCGCCTTGCGGTTTCCTTGTCGACAATACTTCTGCGTGTGACCTTCCATTCCACACGTGAAACACATCCGCTTCTTTTTTCGCTCATCAACGAAATTCACCACACAACTTACTTGTTTCTTAACTTTTACTGCGTCGTCTTCCAATTCCTGTGCCCACGCAATGAGTTCTTGTGCATGTAATATGTAATCCATGCGCTGTGGGTTGTATCGAATCTATAACCCATCTTCAGGCCGGGAGCTGCATATTTCACAATATTTTCAACGATAAGTCGTTCATGCGATCCGCTTTCGCGTGCCAGCACCACTAGATATAAGCAATGCTGGGTCCATGACCTCCGAGCATCCTTTTCTTGCGCGAAAAGTAGTGCAGCTTGCTGATGCGTAATATTCACTTTAAACGCATGGTAAAGTTGATCCAAAACATAGTAAAGCTCCTGTGATATTTGCCACCATGTCATTATGTTAACTTGGAAATAACTGGCTGCCACGCCCTCCAAATGTTCATTTAGTTTATTGACGTTAAGGCGCTCCGTCCACACAAATCCAGACGAAAGTTGTGCCACATCTACTGCCTCGATAAACAGGTAGGGGTTTTTGACGAAGGATTTTCTGCTTCCGTAATCTGTCTTCCAACTCCAGTTCTTTTACAGAATAAATCCACGTTTCTGTATTCTCCACCTCCATCGGTACGTAAATGGTGAAGTCGACAATTAAACTCGTTCTCAAACCACGATAAAAAATGTTCAAATTTCGTGGCAGCTTGGTCCTTTGACTTCGCGGGAAAAACGCGAACGTAATTTGAAAAGTGATCAACGAAAACAACTAAATACTTGTTTCCGCGTCGATCTCTGGGGGTAATCGGCCCCTTCAGATCACTGCAGATGACGCCACCGATTCTATCGATCGGCGCGTTCTGCCCACTGTCTTGCATTGGTTGTTTCGTACGCGTTCCCTTGCCTTCAGCGCAGGTCAAACAGTTCGGTCTGCGCCTGTCGGTCAGCTTTATGCCAGATGCCGGGTCTTTGGCCAATCTTTCCACGGTATCGTAAGATAAGTGCCCCAAACGTAAGTGAAAGTGATGTAATGACCCTTCTTGTGGGTCATCACGCTCGCTACTCTCCATAGTCGTCATAATCATATTCATAAAGCTTTCACACACACTCAATTCTTTCATCAAGCTTAATTTCGCCGTAAACACACACACAGTAACTTCCACATCAAACACTACACTGCTTCCGTGCATCATTTTCATTGTTCTTCCAGTATCCTTGAGTATGATCCTTTTTCTTAAGATTACCAAGCGAAATCAATTTTTTGCCAATTTTGGCGCGTAATATGCTTCCGTAAGTAATATCGTCGAAAACTTGCTTTTCAAGCGCACTTTTCCAACCTTTGTTACACTTAATCTCGCTCGATCAGGTAAAAGTAGGTCCTCATTTTCTCCACAATCCACTGCGTCTTCGAGAAAATCTTCACTCGACACGAGATGACGGCTTGAACCGCTGTCGATTATCCATACTTCTTTGTCATCAAGTATATCCTTCTTTGACGTTTTCTGTGATTTCCTTCCATGCTCAATTGTAGATAACACAAAGTTTCTTTCGCCATTTTCATCCGTCCTTGGTCTTGGTTTGCGCTCGAAATCTTGGTTTGCGCTCGAAATTTCTATTCTGCGCCTTGCGGTTTCCTTGTCGACAATACTTCTGCGTGTGACCTTCCATTCCACACGTGAAACACGTCCGCTTCTTTTTTCGCTCATCAACGAAATTCACCACACTTCTTACTTGTTTCTTAACTTTTACTGCGTCGTCTTCCAATTCCTGTACCCACGCAATGAGTTCTTGTGCATGTAATATGTAATCCATGCGCTGTGGGTTGTATCGAATCTATAACCCATCTTCAGGCCGGGAGCTGCATATTTCACAATATTTTCAACGATAAGTCGTTCATGCGATCCGCTTTCGCGTGCCAGCACCACTAGATATAAGAAATGCTGGGTCCATGACCTCCGAGCATCCTTTTCTTGCGCGAAAAGTAGTGCAGCTTGCTGATGCGTAATATTCACTTTAAACGCATGGTAAAGTTGATCCAAAACATAGTAAAGCTCCTGTGATATTTGCCACCATGTCATTATGTTAACTTGGAAATAACTGGCTGCCACGCCCTCCAAATGTTCATTTAGTTTATTGACTTTAAGGCGCTCCGTCCACACAAATCCAGACGAAAGTTGTGCCACATCTACTGCCTCGATAAACAGGTAGGGGTTTTTGACGAAGGATTTTCTGCTTCCGTAATCTGTCTTCCAACTCCAGTTCTTTTACAGAATAAATCCACGTTTCTGTATTCTCCACCTCCATCGGTACGTAAATGGTGAAGTCGACAATTAAACTCGTTCTCAAACCACGATAAAAAATGTTCAAATTTCGTGGCAGCTTGGTCCTTTGACTTCGCGGGAAAAACGCGAACGTAATTTGAAAAGTGATCAACGAAAACAACTAAATACTTGTTTCCGCGTCGATCTCTGGGGGTAATCGGCCCCTTCAGATCACTGCAGATGACGCCACCGATTCTATCGATCGGCGCGTTCTGCCCACTGTCTTGCATTGGTTGTTTCGTACGCGTTCCCTTGCCTTCAGCGCAGGTCAAACAGTTCGGTCTGCGCCTGTCGGTCAGCTTTATGCCAGATGCCGGGTCTTTGGCCAATCTTTCCACGGTATCGTAAGATAAGTGCCCCAAACGTAAGTGAAAGTGATGTAATGACCCTTCTTGTGGGTCATCACGCTCGCTACTCTCCATAGTCGTCATAATCATATTCATAAAGCTTTCACACACACTCAATTCTTTCATCAAGCTTAATTTCGCCGTAAACACACACACAGTAACTTCCACATCAAACACTACACTGCTTCCGTGCATCATTTTCATTGTTCTTCCAGTATCCTTGAGTATGATCCTTTTTCTTAAGATTACCAAGCGAAATCAATTTTTTGCCAATTTTGGCGCGTAATATGCTTCCGTAAGTAATATCGTCGAAAACTTGCTTTTCAAGCGCACTTTTCCAACCTTTGTTACACTTAATCTCGCTCGATCAGGTAAAAGTAGGTCCTCATTTTCTCCACAATCCACTGCGTCTTCGAGAAAATCTTCACTCGACACGAGATGACGGCTTGAACCGCTGTCGATTATCCATACTTCTTTGTCATCAAGTATATCCTTCTTTGACGTTTTCTGTGATTTCCTTCCATGCTCAATTGTAGATAACACAAAGTTTCTTTCGCCATTTTCATCCGTCCTTGTCTTGGTTTGCGCTCAAAATCTTGGTTTGCGCTCGAAATTTCTATTCTGCGCCTTGCGGTTTCCTTGTCGACAATACTTCTGCGTGTGACCTTCCATTCCACACGTGAAACACATCCGCTTCTTTTTTCGCTCATCAACGAAATTCACCACACAACTTACTTGTTTCTTAACTTTTACTGCGTCGTCTTCCAATTCCTGTGCCCACGCAATGAGTTCTTGTGCATGTAATATGTAATCCATGCGCTGTGGGTTGTATCGAATCTATAACCCATCTTCAGGCCGGGAGCTGCATATTTCACAATATTTTCAACGATAAGTCGTTCATGCGATCCGCTTTCGCGTGCCAGCACCACTAGATATAAGCAATGCTGGGTCCATGACCTCCGAGCATCCTTTTCTTGCGCGAAAAGTAGTGCAGCTTGCTGATGCGTAATATTCACTTTAAACGCATGGTAAAGTTGATCCAAAACATAGTAAAGCTCCTGTGATATTTGCCACCATGTCATTATGTTAACTTGGAAATAACTGGCTGCCACGCCCTCCAAATGTTCATTTAGTTTATTGACGTTAAGGCGCTCCGTCCACACAAATCCAGACGAAAGTTGTGCCACATCTACTGCCTCGATAAACAGGTAGGCACATTGCCTAAACCCTTCACCCAAACCAGGATAAAGCTCTTCACCCGTAAAATTCTTGATGATAACTTGGGTATTTTCATGTTTCCACTTCGGCATACATTTTTGCCTTTCTTGATTCTAATACATGCGCGGCTCATTGCTCCTTGGCACTTGCCATTGCGCACCACGCTCGATCCCATTGTCTCCACCTAAATCCTCCATCGTCATCCGTTTTCCATAAAAATGCTGTCATGATCTGAACTCTTCGATTTAGGCGAAATAATCGATGCGCAATCCTGCGACTTTTCTTCCTCCATAGCTTCAATCTTATTTTCCAGACGTTTTATGTACGCAATCATAGCCGCCATGTCCCCTTCTTCGTCAGCCATTTTTCACTCAATAAAATTTTGTAACCACAAACGAGAAAAAATATGCGAGAACGAAAAATCCAATGTCTCCCTTTGGTATAGGGGACTTCCACCGAGAATCGTACTTTGAACGAAAACTTGAGTAAACTTCGAAAACTTAACAAAACTAGTCCTGAACCCCGTAACTTGGGATCATAACCTGTAGGAAAGTGTAGATGACCACGTAGTCGCTCCTGGCTCCACGTAAAGATAATAAACACCAGTTAGTGCATTTATAATACTTCTTGTTACGTTGTACCGCCCTATCGGTTAGTACAGGGTGTGTGCGTCTGCTATGCGTGTCTTCTCCACTCAAACGTCTGGCGTATTAGTGCCAGGCGCGCAGAAGTGCTCAGGACGTAGGTGCCTGAAGTGCTGTTTACTCGACAAA
>MIQA02008982.1:12976-26066 GCA_001887855.2 Sclerospora graminicola | reverse complement strand
ACAATTCTAGATAGTACTGCACTTTCTGGTTTAGTCGATCGCTGTCCTCCCAGTCGATCTAGTGCCGGTAAGTCGACACAGAAAAATCCCCTGCCATGATGAGTTTATCAAGACAGCGTGAGAGAATCTGGCGAATACTGAGAAAAAATTCCTCTTGAGCAGTGTTGTCCCCAGATGGCCCATAAATATTAATGATTGTGCGTCCCTCACATTGCACGGCAATAAAGCGATGTGACCAGTCTCCGAGTTTCTACGGGGATATAGAGTGGGCGATATCCGGACGAACTAAAATAGCTACTCCGCCTTGTTTCTTACCAAAAACACTCCAGTATGAAAGCGGTATTGTTTTATGATATATTCCCCACGCTTGAGCCCATTTAGTTGCGACATCTAATTTCTCCGCATCCGTTGTTATGTGTGTTTCTTGGAGAAGGATTAGGTGAGGTTGCTGTCCTACTTTCCCTGATCGCCATGCTAACAACCAATCGTTCATGTCTCGCGAGGTGAAACCCCTCACGTTTTGGCTTATGATCGTGTAAGTAGCTCCAGCTGTCCGAGGACAATATTGTGACCGGTTTGAGTCAAATTCCATATCACGTAGTAACCGATGTTTGGTGTATGTGTCCAAAGAGTTGAGGTTATCATAATGATTTTTTATAATATTGACCATGTCGGTGCCCTTAGTACTGGTGTTGTACCGAAATATCGGTACCATCCCCGTCCGATGATACCGGAAATATGGTACCCATACTATTATACTGACTTTGTTGTGCCGATATTACCACCTGCTCTGATGTGATGAAGGATGTAAGATTCTTCCAACTCGAACCAGCCCCCCGTTCAATTGCATCAATACACGCTGTATATTGTGTCGACATTGAGCGGGCTTGAATATGGCATTGAAATAACGTAACTATTGAATCCGTCGGGTGGTGATCAAGACCAATAAGTGCCGCCACCTGTTCTGCATGTAGAAACGCACTCAGCAGTCCTTGAGCCAGTACTACAGTTCGTTTTTACGATAGCATTCGTAGAATGGCACTTCCCCCATATTTCAATTTTCGCAGGCGTGTCCACTCTTGCCGACTGTTGAGAATTGCTAGTTTCTGGGCTGGTGTCGATACCTAGAAGTACCGGTCCTCCCAAGTTTTGAACTACTCTGCAGGAATATCCACTAAACCCTGGGTTTTCCCAGTTTCCACCATCGCGATCCAGCATTGTTCGCGCCATTTCTTAGTTAATTCTGTAAGCACCCCGGAATGGAGTCCTACAGTATATGGTGTGTACCTGGAATGTCCTTAAGCAGATGTAGTATTCGATTGGCTTCGAATTTCGCCGCTTTCATCCATACTATTTTAGTTGAAGCCACTGTGGGAAAAGCGCTACTGGTGTTTCGTTCCCATTCCGGTTGCAACGTATTCTAGGATTCTAAAAAATCTGTCAGAGTAAATGACAAATTGTCCTCTTCCTCGCCACAGTCATTAAAGTCATCAACTAATTCTCTCACGACCGGGAGGGTTTCTACCTGTGGTTCCTCCATGATTATATTATCCTGTCGACATATTCTTTTTGAACTGTAGCTATTTTCCCCTGGATCATCCCTGTCCATACTCTCTGTAGTTTGCAAATCCGTAGGAACAAACTCCGATCCAGATGATTGTGATCTAGAAAGCAACAAGGTTTCGGGTTCTGGCTGGTAGTCCTGCCAATCTTTGCTATACCATTGATGCAAACTAGGTTCAGAAATCTGGTATTTTTGTAAAAACCAGGTGGGCGTAGATATGTCATCCAAGTCAGCATTTAACAGTTGTTCCTGCTCAGGAAGCGACAGCTGGGTGACAATATCCGTTAGAAAGTGCAGGACCTCCCGCATCCTAGGATCCCCGGTTCCTATGATTTGATGGATCTCACACTGGAGGGCATGGTGGATCGTTGGGCCATCGAGGCGGGTGATGATATCATCGAAGTCACCCTCCCACGAGCCCGGATCCCATGGGGATTTGGCTGCATAGTCGTCTTCCTGGTTTAAACCGTGTACCGTTAGAGTTTCCAAGTGGTCCTCCTCGCCTTCATCCTCATCCATAGATACAGCCACCTCTATAGGCTGAATAGCACTCGATCCTGCTGTCTCCTTAGGGAGACTGTCCATAGGAACTTGGGGTTCCTTCTCGTCATCGTAATCCTCATGGATACTGCTGTTCTTCATATCAATATCGTCCTTTGTCGGTTTTCTATTACCGAAAAGTAAGGCTAAGTAATGACCCCCCCCGAAATATAATATAATAGGCAGCTGTGCCGCCGATCCTTCTGGTTGGAAGAGCTCCACATGTTGCCTTATTTTTTCGCAGAATGCTTGAGTTGTAATGGGATATTCCCCACTCATTTGGTTTCTTTTGTTTTGGAACGTACGGGTTTCAGGAGTGTACATTAACACTCCTGGTGAAGTGCCCTTTTCTCCTTGACTGAGAACAAAAATTTCTTTTTGCAAGAGAGTGCTCATGGTCGATAGCGTGTCGTTACTTCCCCAGGCTGACATAGGAATGGTCTCCTCCAGTTTAGAACTGCTCTGTGCAAAATCGCGAAGATAATCTTGAAACGCCACCTTCGATTCTTTCGCTGAGATTCTTGGATACGCTCGTCCTAAGCCTAAGAGCGTTTGTTTCCGGATACCCGATGGGAACTTAATGTCAAAGTCAATTAATGCCCGACTAAACATCCCTCTTTCATCTTGGCAGCTAAATCCTCTAGGAACGGAATTTTGTCTCCATCTAACGCCGAAGAAGTCAGAGCTTGACAGATCGCATAAGCTTGACAGTTGCCGGTAGCCGGCGTACGCACCGGCTTTAGTGACAAAAAATCGGTCATCTCTCGGACCGAGTGAAACATTTTACTATTGGTGTCTTGATTCGTTTGAGGTGGGGATACATCTAACGGACCTTGCTCCTGAGTAATGTCATCAATTGTTTCGTAAATCTTAGCTTTGACTTGGCCTTCTACCATGAGGAGTGCGCTTGTTTTCTTGTTGAACATCTTCTCCTGCTTCCGTTGTTTAGCAGTCAACTTTTGTTTCTCGTTACACCCTGACTTGGAGCGGATACCAAGTGTTCCTGCTGGCGAATCTTCTGCGCCTTGGGCTGGTCCTTGGTTATCCCGAAGAGGAGGGACTTCCATGTCCACATCCTTCTGTCCAGAACGTTACATCTCTCGGTTAGACTTACGAATATCCTCTTTAAAGCTGGAGATAAAGTCGTGCTTGACTTGGTTCCCATCAGTTTTAATCTTTAGGGGAGGAGTGGTGTGCTTGGTCTTCTAGCGTTGTTTCACTGTCACCCACCCGGGGAGTGAATTAGGTGAAGACGTTTGAACTACGTGCCCGGACTGGCTTACCATCTTGTCCAGGATGAGTTTCTATCGGATTCCCGTCGTTGTCGATAGTAGAATTGGGAGTGTTGTCAACTTGCCCCTTCAAACTGTCATCAGGTGCCGCCTTGGTAGACTCCTCCGTACTGGTCTTTTCCTGCTGCTGCTCACGTGTTCGATCAACTTGTTTACGTAAATCCTCCATGCTAGTAAAAGTTGCTGCCAGAATAGTCAATATTTTAAGATACTCCGGTTTAGTCTGAATGCAGTTAGTCTTGAGTAAATCGACTAACGGTGTCGTGCATTTGCGCATTTGACGCCCCGTTTCTCCACATCTGAGACACTGGGTTCATCTTTTGATGGATGGATGCTCTATAACAATCATTGTGTGACACTAATATAGTTGCTTGACCCCTGCTAACGCCGATGGACGCGCCTCGCAATCTTCAATCAGTTCCCAGAGTGTCGACGTAACTGAGAAGGGGTCTAGTTGAAATTCTATTCCAAGAAGAGACTTTAGGAAAACAGATAACTTTAACAAATCCATCGAACGAGTAATATTCTTGAGTATGCATGAATAAAAGCCATTTTGGCTATATTATTCTCCATTTTGATCTACTTGAGCATCCCACGCAGTTTTCCCAAGAGACCGATCTTCCTGGTGGAGATTGCGCAGCGAATGTTCATATCGGTGAAAGAGAACACGTATCCCTATAATTTTTCTTGCCATTGCTCTCGTAAAAAAATAAAAATAAAGAGAATGATCACCGAGATTTTAGCTGATATTTTTAACTTGTGCAACCAACTGCCAAAACGCAGGTGAGCCCGTCCCCCTAGTAGATGCTGCCGTTGCAATGCTTTCTTGAATGCACTTCGTGCTCAAGAAAGCCTCCTTAATTGGGCTTTCGCCTCGCAATTCCATCACAAGATAGCCTCCACATGCGATCTGATAGTTGGAAATATACGTACTTGCTCATCCGTTTTCATTATCCGCTTTATAAATTGGGGCAATTAACGGGCAATGATGTGACCCTCTCCAAGACCTTGGACAATTCTCCATTCATCGTCCGTACCTTCTCTCACTTTCGACAGTGCAAACTTTCCATATGTCTTCTCACAGGCCGCTCTCAATCTAGTGATTTCCACCGCCGATAAAAATATCCGTTTTAAATAGAAACGGTATCGTGAAAATTTTTGCACTAAGTTGTTTCTCCGTACTCGGTTTTCCGGCACTTGGCCCAGCCACTTTTGTTGCCAATCCTGTCAGGACGGGCGGGAGTAGATCCGCTTTCTCAACATCTTCTTGCCCAATACTTTTCCAAATAATGTTCTCGAACCCTTGCGTTGAGCGCTGAGCGACTAATGCAGCTCCCACCACTTTGTGTCTTCATACCGTCCACTCGTAATTATTTTCCACTACTAGAATCTCAAAGTAATCCAGTAATTGTTCTAATTCCACTGGTTTCAGGGTCGGAAATCGTTTAGCCACATCAGACAGCCGCGAGAGCGGACCTTTCACTTTCACATAGTTTCTGCCAGGCTTGCACCCGTGGCCGCGTCGTTGTAGCAAGTCTAAGCGCGGTTTTGAACGCAGCAGCAAGTGACTCGGAGTCTGGGGCGACATCTACATCCGCCCCGTTGCCTTCAGCGTTCATCGACTCCCCGTCCGTCGAATGGGAAGTGGGGGTGGTTTGTTGGGTACCTAGTTGCACCTCCGGTGATATACCGGTACATGGTACAGTTAAGGTACTTTGTTCCACTGATTTAATTTCGGTACTAGTTTCCGGTACTTTGGTGCCAAAATTATTACCGGTTTACAAACCGTTATTCAATAGACCATTAGCCGGTGATACCGGCGTGTGATGATCCTCATCGGACTGAATCTCCCCTACCTTATCTTGAGATGATAAGGTCTCTCCCACAAAGTCGTCCCTGCTTTGTGTGCTCAACCCGTCGGGTTGAGCTTCTCGGTGCTCGACCTCGGGCCCGGGATCATCAGCTTGCTTGGATATGGAATCCGTCGTTTCAGTCATGGTAGACCTAAACCCAATGCTTGATAGGGGCTATACTGCAAATTTAGAACTGAAGAAATTGTATACATAAGTACTCCGGAGTAACTACTACATCTTTTACCTGTCGTTCTTCCCAATTGCTTAATTCAAAACAACCAGTACAAAAAATGGGTTGTATACAGGCCAAACGTTTCGATTCAAAACAACCGTAACATTTTTCAAAATGACCAAGGTACCGTCTGTTAAGGGTGTAGGTGTAACACAAAATTGCATTACACTGTACGTAAAGTATAATGTGCTCAACGACGTGTCTAGTAGCGGCAGTGGGGTTGTCCTGTATCTCCATGGAAACGGCGACCACTTCCGTCGAGGCATAACATTCTACGAGCGTTTGTGGAGAGAATTACCTATGACTTGCTTAATCATGGTGTAAGTGACGTCGATCAGCATAAGACGCGTGGGTACATTACATGTACTGTATGAATTTACCTGGGTAATACCAACGACATTATTACATTCGCAAAGTGAAACAACTACAGGAAGACACAGACCCGAGTGTGCGTTTTGTGCTATCCCGATGTTTTTCCTTGCAGGATCCGCTGACGTCGATCAGGGAAACTCCGACAAAGAATTCAAAATGTTTGACGGTCTCTATCACTTGGTTGTGTTGTGGCTTTGAGTGTTGTTGGCCATTTTTGGTCTCTATCACTTGGTGTATAAGGAGCCTGGCCAGAGCAGTATGTGATTTTATTGGGTGCAAAATCGTAAATATGGGACATTGATCATATTGAAAAAAATCAGATCGTTTTGAAACAACCTGTTCTAGAACTATACGCATGGGTATACACTTTTTATACATGTCCAGTCTTTGGATGGGCGTTTTAATTAAACAATTGGGAAGAACGACCGGTAAAAGGTTTAATAAAAGTAACACCTTATTTCGGCAAGAATCAAATACAAAAAAGTCCTGAATGTAAGCCAAAGCTACATAAAATTACATTAGTTTTTCATTAAATTCCCATGCTTTTCGCGCAACCTTTGCACACCAACTACAACATCATCGAAGTTGATACGTAACTCTCCCATCCGTTGTGTGAACACCTTATTGCTTTTGTGGTGCCGAATTTTCTTTTGCTCTTGCCGTTCTTAATATATTCTTGCCGAAATAAGGTGTAGCCGCTACTAGTAGTTACTCCGGGGTACTTATTATTGTGTGTTCTAGACGAAATTTCCGAGCGTGATTGATTCAATCGCGCAAACCTAAACTATAAAAACCGCGCAACTCCTGTTAAGTGATAGTAACGTAATAGAGAGTTTTAATTCACGCGTCCACAGTCACAGCAGGAATGATGCCATCGTCGCCTACTTGCGCCCCTCAAGAGTACAATCGAGTCGCTGACAGCACCCAAGCGCGACAGGTGATCTCAACAGGAGGCTCACTCTACCAGCTACTCGTCTCCCCAATCGTCAAGTCAACCGTCGGCCAACGCGACATGTCCAGACAAGCGCTTGGTGATTTCGTTGCGAGCGGCTCGTCGTTTCGCGATGTGATTACGACGTTGTGGGAGCGGTACCGACCTCGTATGAAGCTCGAAGCAGTCCGTTTTGATGACTCGTCGTCAAGTGAGGCGCCGTCCGTTGAACGCTGGTCAAAAATGATGCAGCTCAAGCTCAACAAACATCTCGTTGACACCAACAAGATAGAGCACCCGTGGAATGCATGGCTAGTGAAAAATTGCGGCAAGACAGTACAACTGCTTTTATACGATTATGGAACAGCCATTGCTACACACTCCCAATTAGAAGCTTTTCTTTCTGCCTGTATCCGTCCTCAACAAGTAACCGCGCTGGGGCTACCGCCGAAGCGTCATTGATGGAAGTTGTCAGCCGTCTTCAAACACATTGGCGTGGGACATTCCAACCGGAAGCCGTGATTTGGCGAATGTGGAGGAGCCACATTACGCATTTTTGGATCGCTCGACGTGGGACGCGTTAATAGAACAGCCGCCGCCAGCCTATATTGCCAACCTGCTTCGGCCTGCCAACAACCGCCTCGAGGAGCAGTTGACGGGCATCACACGATCCGATCATCTCGCTCTCGATTGCGTAAAAGCTTCAATCGCGGACTATCACCACTTGCGAGAGGACTGGAAGGCGTTCGGACGCCGCCTCGATGGGTACGAGCAAAACCTTGAGACGCGACGAGCCGTGATCGAAGCTTTTATCCGTGATGCGCTTCCACCGGCACGTGAAGATGTTCTCGACCCATTACTTCTCATCCAAAATGTCGAAGATCACGAACATGCCGAGTAGATGCTGCACTAGGGTATGTCAAGAAATTCATGCACGAGAGTGAACAAACCCGAGAACGCTAATGGCCCAATATGAATAAACTTTCCATCAATTTTATACTCAGCAAATTGATCTCAGTAACGATTGGAGGAACCGTAACACACTAGAAAACCATCATTTAACTTCGTTGATACAGCTGATGGTGGAATAAACAACACCACGTCACAATTCACAAAAACATTGACTGGACCTCACAGGTACGTTCAAGCTACCACAAGCATAACACTTATATTATGCCCCAGGGATGCGCCACTTGTAGCAATGAAATGCACGTTTGCCTTGCGCAATACCAAACAAGCTTACGTTGATAGAAAGACTGCGGAACCATTGCGTTTTCCACGTTTTAAGATTCTTTTGTTTGTGTTTCGGCTCTTCCAACACACTATTCATTCGTGAAAATAGGAAATGCACGATCAAAAGTATGCATTGACGTTTCCACCGTGCGTAGTCGACGTAGCCTACCAAATGGGCTTGTAGCTTCTCGAGCTGCTTCGTACGTCATAATTCATGAGACCTTGCGTCCCTCCTCCAATGGTACCTAGAGTTTCCGACGAAGCTGACACGAGAAATTTTGACCAGAAATTCACCAAAATGCCAGCATCACACCTGATGTGCGAAGCGGTTCTCGAGAAACACATCGACTTGTTTCGAGGATTCTCTTTTTGCCGGCAAGATAGTATCAAGGAGAATATATCCAAGTCTCAGTCGCCGATCAATACGGCAACGCTTCCAACAAATTACGAGCTTAGTTATTGATGGTGACGATATCAAAGGCATCAATGACGCTATCAATACTGTGGTCAGTAAGCAGCCTACAAATTAAAATCTGAAAGGCGGGTTGACTGCTCCTTTTCTCTTCCATCTTCACGGCAAGCGAATCAATAGAATAAAATTGACGAGTGCAACGCGAGTTATAGAGGAACGGGCGCAAGTCAAAGCGATTGTCATCAGGAGAATAGTTTTCAGCATGGTAGGACGGTGTCAAAGTCGTCATCTTGTGACGGTTGATCCAATAATAAAAGAAAAATCTCTTGGCCTTCGATGCCACAACAGTGGGCGTCAAACGAGTCCACAAATATGTGAGCTTGCGGACCGCAGCGATCAATCTTTTGCAGTCGACCAAAAAATCCTAGCTCATCATACGTCATGCCCATGTCCTTCTCATCAAGCTGAGAATGGATACCTTCTTCTTCAACAGTTTTGTCGGTGAGACACAACCCCACAGTCGGAGGAGCTTCCTCAATAGTCTTTATGGCGGGGTTTTTTATATTTAACAGCTGCCCAGCGAAGAAGTTTCTTCTAATCGCTCTTGGACATCGCGCCAATCGGATTCAGGTCGCCACTACTGCAGTCGTATTTGGTCATGTATCCACGCAATGCTTCGTCGACATTACCAGAACTGAGCACGAGAAGGAATCCAGTCTTAGAGCGCACCCACGGCAAGAGCTGAGCGAGTAGGTAAGCCATCACCATACGAAGGCGCGCTTGAATGTTTTGGAACGCAAGCTCCTCCTGAAGAGTGCCTCCTCGAGACAGATACTGAGGTATTTTACCTGTCAGAAGGGAAAGGTTTTACAACTGCATCCACCATTATATCCATACCCATGCTAAGATGATAGCATCTAACTTCACTTGCAAGCATTGCAGCACTCTTCTTTGTGGCAGCTGAGCTATTCTTCGTGCCCATGTATGTTATGTGTAGAACGTGAGAGGCCAGATCCGCAGGCGTCAGAGGCTTATACTCCTGATCCGAAGTGCCTATAATCCGCTGAACATCCTTAATAACTTGTTCGTCACCGTTGTTGGCGGCATCAACCACAAGATGACACATTACACCAACGATGCAAGTCACAGATGACGAGTCCTCACAACCAGACAAAGGCAAAAAAGCCGATACCTCCACTACGGCGTAAGTAATTCCACAACCAGCACGCCGGCCGAAGCGCAATCTCTTCTTCTGGTACATGATAACGTACTGATATGGGTGGAGATGGCCGAACGAACGACATTTCATTGTGTCACAAGCTGAACGAGACGTCAACTTTGGGAATCACAGTATCCAGCGAGCTTGCCTGCTCGCTAAGGCTACTAACAGAGCCGCGGTACGAACATACATCATCCAGGTCCACGGTAGCTGTGAGAACATCGACATCCTTTACCGAGAACTGTGACCCTTGTGCGACCACGTGACCATTTACTACAATGACAACACAGCCATCAAAATTCAGGCGACCACCGTCACAACCTTGTTGGTTGGCGTATAGGTACCCCCCCCCCACTCTTAGTGGTAGCTCCACGGATCAAATCCATTCGTTGATCCAGCTTGCGAAGCTGATGGTGCAACCCCGAACCATTGCCAGTAACTTTTACACCTGCTAGGCTGAAATTGATGTGTGGACTATCAGGCGTAAAATGTTGCTCACAAGTTCTCTGACGCGCACGACGTGTCGATTGTAGACATGATACCAGAGCTGAAAAGTACATACACTTCGCCAGTCAGTTTCTGCAAGCTCGACGGAAGCACAAATTTGTCAAACCGCAAATGTTTCCAGTCTTCATTTTAGGTTTCCACGATGTAAACCAGCGCGTTTCATGATAATTACCGTCATCATCCTGAAAGAGTTTGGGACGGATCAATACGATGCGTTGGTTCAAGCCGAAAGCACGGCAATTGTAGCGCACGCCATTGTGCATGACTGGCATACCAGTGTCACCTAAAATATTCATAGTCACGTCCGAGCGCAGGATCGTCTCGCGCGATTGCCAACAATGATAAAATGTATCATGCTCCAGAAAATGGTCCTCGGAGCCGTATCCACACACTTCCAACTCTGGGCCAACACGGTAGCGAGCACTATCAGCCTTTTATAGCTCATTCATTAGCTCGTAAAAATCCAACTCATCAGTCATTGGGAATTGGGATGTTGTTCTAGCTTTAGGCAAGCGCTGATGTTCTAATAAAGGTCCAGTTGGATCGAACACACCCTGGATTTTCCTGCCACAGTGCTGGAAAATCTTATTTAGATCAACGTTTTCATTAACGCGAATAGTTTCGACCACGAACGGCATCAAATCACGGCACTTGATTCGTTGTAGTGACGCTGGAAACGGCGCTTCATGAATCCGAACAAAAACTCTATTGGATTGAAAATGGGGCAGTTTGCTGACAGGTAGATGACAACAACACCAACACTCCGTAGATACTGAACAATCTCCGGGTCGACATGGATTGCTGCTCCGTCTAGAATCCATACCGAATTCGAACCTGGGTACTGGCGCACACGACCACGGTGAGAGTGCACAAAATCTTGGCAGCATGACGTAAACGTCGCGCGGTCAAACGTCCCTGTTGTATGAAAATAGTCGGTAACGCCATTGATGCCAATAAATGCTAGTATAGAAATGCGGGGCTTCCGAACCAAATCACCTCGTACTGCGACCTTCCTCCCTCGGATTGCGTGCCCTCATTTTCTCACCATACCCCGATTGTCAAAACTCACTTCATCCAAAAATACTAGATTGTGATGGCTCCAGTCTATGTGAGATAATTCTTCAACAAACCTGAAGACATTGTGCTCCTTGATATGAAGTGCGCGCCACTCGGGAACCTTCCAAGTGAAACCAAGCGCTCGCAAGATGCGCCACACGGACGTCTTTGACATCTCTTTGCCATGCACCTGCTGAACGTCGTCTGGGCCTCATCGAGGTAAGCGAGTGGATGCTCCAAATAAAAACTGTGGATCCACAACTTGTGCTCTGGTGAGAACTTCTTTTCGGTCACCGACGACGCTCGTGCATAGACCCCAGTCTCTTCGTAGATTTTTATCCGGTTGCCTATGGTCCGCCCTGACTTGCTGTAGACAATAGCGAGATGCTGACGCGAAAAGACAAGCATGTAGTAGGCAAACAAACAGTAATAAACTGTGTTCTCGTGTTCATTCTGCCGGGTCACCACTACCTCCATTTCTATTTGCGTTTAATTAGCAGAATCTATGTGATGTCTGCTGATTAGATATATCTTACCAAATCAACATTCACGTTTATTTTGAACGATTTTGGGGCTCAGGCCCAGATCACGCAGGATCGGCAATTTGAACGAAATCGACAATAATACATTTTCTTCATTTTACAATCACTATAACCCCCAACCCTAGTGGGGTGCTGATGTTTGGTGCTTTGCAGATTTTAGGTTGGTGAGCTCTAGGCTAGCCCCCGTTTTACTGGTCGTTCTTCCCAGTTGCTTAATTCAAAACAACCAGTACAAAAAATGGGCTGTATACAGACCAAACGTTTCGATTCAAAACAACCGTAACATTTTTCAAAATGACCAAGGTACCGTCTGTTTAGGGACATAACATTGCAGTACACTGTACGTAAAGTATAATGTGCTCAACGACGTGTCTAGTAGCGGCAGTGGGGTTGTGCTGTATCTCCATGGATACGGCAACCACTGCCGTCGAGACATAACATTCTACGACCGTTTGGGGAGAGAATTACCTGTGACTTGATTAATCATGGTGTGAGTGACCTCGATCAGCAAAAGACGCGTGGGTACATTACTGTATGAATTTACGTGGATATTACAAACGACTTTATTACATTCGCAAAGCGCTCAATCTTTATCTATACTTGTCGTGACTTGGAATCCATTGCTTTGGGCAGAATCGAAACTACAGTAGCGAAATCATTGTCTGCAAGTATCCCTGTAATGAAGATTGGGCCTATCATGCAACGTGATCTACTCAGTCACGACCCCAAGTTGTTAAAGAAGTTGAAAGCGGATCCTCTTACCTCCATGAATATGTTGACGGACTGAGCCAAGGCGCTTCGGGCTATGAAACAACTGCAGGAAGACACTAGGGTCATGTGCGTTTTGTGCTATCCCGATGTTTTTCCTTGCAGGATCCGCTGGCGTCGATCAGGAAAACTACGACAAAGAGTTCAAATTGTTTGACGGTCTCTATCACTTGTTTGTGTTGTGGTTTTGATTGTTGTTGGCCATTTTTGGTCTCTATCACTTGGTGTCAGGGCTGGCAAGCATAGGTTTAAATGCATTAGGGTTAATCAGCTTTGGAATAAAACCTAAAATTCAATGTGCTGGCAAAAGTAGGTTTTTATCGCTGAGTCTTCAGATATCAGAATTTCGGCATCATAAAAGCTCAAGACTCGATTGCGGAGATCTTATGGCCACTTTCTTGCTGACTTCCGAACGCCAAATATGGCTAGTAACACAGAAAGCAATAATCAGATAGAATTCAGGTAGAATTTGATGTATATTTTCATGTTAAGACGGAGTCAAGCTTGCCCTAACGTGTGGGCTGTGCAAACTGCGCAATCTAGGTTTATTTAGGTTTTATTCAGGTTTT
>MIQA02008982.1:0-12956 GCA_001887855.2 Sclerospora graminicola | reverse complement strand
CCCCACCGGAGTTTTTATTATCCCCACCGGAGTTTTTATTATTATTACCAATGGTAATTTACCATCGTGAAGCCTTTAAAGAAGAATGTATCTACCATCTTCTCATCAGTAGGTAACGACGAATTCTGAAAGGGTGGGAAACGAAGCCGTTAAACAAAGACAGAAATTTGACGAGCATGTATCATATGTGTATCTGCTTCACTAGTACTTGGGGAAGAGTCAATCAATGCAGGGGGGGGGGCTAAAAAGCAGCCTTATGTTTTGCATCACCGCATAGAAGCTGATAGAATGATTCACAGAGCAGGGACAAATATTAAATTGTGGTCCACAGTATTTGTAATCTATATTATCCCGAGAATAAAAAAACTCCGGTGGGGATAATAAAAACTCCGGTGGGGATAATGTCTCCCTTATTCAAACCTACTATTCGGTTCCAAAATATCTAGGTCGAGCCTGTCCGGAGCAGTATGTGATTCTATTGGGTGAAAAATTGTAATTATGCGACATTGATCATATTGAAAAAAATCTGATCGTTTTGAAACAACCTGTTCTAGAACTATACAAATGGGTATACACTTTTTATACATGTCCCGACTTTGAGTGGCCGTTTTGAATTAAGCAATTGGGAAGAACGACCGGTAAAAGGTGCAGTGGATCCCCGATATAACAAACGAACACAAATGACTAATACTACACGTTATTATAAATAAAGCGTTATACAAAATGTTCACTATACTACTTTACTTAATACAATACGAGTCGTGCTAGCATGTCCTTTGGTATCTTGAGCGTCAATATCAACTCTGACTCGTCTTAGTAGTATTTTGCCCACTATTCTATGAGTGGTCAATTTGGCGATCTTGTCAGCACATATTTGCATCGCAGTATATGCTTTGTATCTACTTGGGTACGATGGCACCTGTGTCGGTGCCATAAGTTGCTGCTTACGTTTCGATCTACCGCAAGCCACGCATTCTCAGCGTCTGTCAGTTCCTTCAATCGAACTAAGATAGGTGCCTCTTGTGTCGGATCTAAACTTCGAGCAAATAAGAGCTGTGATTCACAACATGCACAGAGTAGCATTAACAAATATATTACCAGTACATCATACTTTTGAAGATGCTGTACCTTCTCCACGTCTTTCAAAGAAAACAAATGGCTTTCTCGTGCCGCTCCTTCTCAACGCATTTCTTATACAACGGATACTGGAGGCGACATGCAGGGACAGCCAGCCGTCTACGCCCTGGGGATTTTACCCGCTGATAACGATGTCATTCGTGCAACCCCTTCACGGGAAACCGCGATTCCTCCCATGGTTGCCTTCATGACCGCCGTCCAAAAACCAGTGGGTAGTGTATGCTCTTTGTTTTGTCTCTTTTTAATGTATTTTTCGCAATTATACCCAGCGTGTCTTCTCTTTGTGTACTGGTTACCAGACACTCCACAACGTATACAAGTAGCAGAGCATTCGCAGGTCCTTGTCCACAGAATTCTTTTTGGTTCTAATGCAACTTAAAGACGGTGCATCGCTTGGGTCAGCGAGGTATCGCACGGACTTCGGCTTCCTAGTGACGCTAGAGACTTTATCTACTGCAAGAGTGACGCTGGGTAAAAGTGCAGCACAGGGTTTCTCGCTACATTGCTTACCTCAAGAAAATGTCTAGACAAGAACCATAGACATTGTGAAGTTTCGTGAACACTTAAAGCCCTACCTGGCTTGTAAATTGTACTTGTGCATGTTGCCCATAAAAGGGTACTTGATCGCTGCGGTGCGGTTCATATAAGGCTCACGCCGTTCCACCGCGTAACGTTTGGTAGCAGGGAGACAGATTAGCAATTTATGCTACGGTATGAGCATGCAACGTACATCAGCGAAGCGTCTACATGTGCATCACTTACTCCTGGAGTCGTGTTGATGGTTTACGGTACGCCAGCGTACCAAATACTATCAACACAAGTCCCAGAAGCCCCAACCTGTCAGTATCAGAACCACTTAGTTAGAAGGATAAGCAACATCGATGTGCAATGTACGAAACACTATTTACCAATTATAGGATGGCCAATGGTCACCGGGTGACCCTGTTGAAACATAGTCCCAAGACTGCATTTCTGGAGTGTTACTGACAAGGCCAACGATTAGTATCCACAGCTAGCATCACAACGCCTAGGCGGAGAAGATAGACAACAGGGGCACATATCTTCATCGAACACGATTGCGCTGCCATCATTATCGAATTTGCTGCAAACTGAGCTATCTAATGTCGCGTTTCTTCGTACCCCCTTTGTCAGTACAATAGATGGATTGAACATTATCTTTAGCGCAATATGTTCGATCAAAATCATGGGTAAGAAGCTCTATGGATATCACGATGTTAATATCTCGCTCGACATGTGGGATATGGAGGTGTGGGCACAAAAAGCATGACTTAACCTACACTTTGTTTTCAGCATCAACGTGACCTGCGTACTTGCGCTTGATGGCCGTCAATTTTTCATCAGATGCCGTGGCGGCCACATACCTTCAACTATCCAAGTTCGAATTTTGCCTTCAAGGCCCCTCAACCTTGCCGCATTGAGTAGGGATCCGGACTTTGCAATTCTAGCGCGATAACCCACACTTTCGCACAAATAAATGAATCAAGGCCAGGCCCTGACTCTCCTGGTGAAGGTGTCAAGCCTGTGCCGGATAAGGAGCTCTCTGAGGAGGAGCGCCTTCAGCGTTTTGGTGGAGTCGGCTAGCTCTCCTGCCCAACAGGCAGGGAGATCGATAGACGACACCTAAAAAAACGGTAGAACCGGGTCCGAACCGGACATATCGTTGGTAGTTCAACGGTGCATCTGAATCAAAATACTCTAAAGTATATCTTATTGGCGATGGGTACATGACACCAAATTGCTTCAATTATAAGCGCGTCGCCAATAAGATATTTTTCCTTATTTTTGGACATCGGGTCTGAATTTTGGTTTAGTGGTTTGGATCTGACCCAACCACGCCACTGCGCCGGGTTCTAGTCTCCCTCGGGGATGATTAGCAGCACGCGGTAAGAAGGATTGCTTATTCTGTTTCAAAATTATCATAGATCGATGGTGGTCGTCTCGTCTTTCTTACTCTTTTTGTGTGGGTTTCACTGTTTGTGGGTGTTTTTCATACAGCTTTGTGCACGGCAGAAGTGGAATTTACACCGCCGTGTCAACACACTTTGACGCTCTCGTGTCTTAAAGAAAAGCACGGTGTGTTTATCGCATTCGATTGTTCTTTACGTCATTAGCGCGTGGTGAATTTGAAGAACGACTGAAAGCCGTGCTCAAGGACGTGTGCTCAAGGACGTGGATGAGAGTCACGGTAAGATTATTTTATTTTTTGACGGTAAGCCACTCGATACTTTTCTCTTACGTGACTTCGCTGCAATTCTTTCGTCATCCCAACATCGCAAACTGCGACGTCTTCATACCCAGTCACTGTAATTTGAGTATGCCGCTGAACGATAGATCCATCGGAACAAGCAGATACAATCAGGCCACTCGGAAAAGAATTGGCTACCACAACAGTAGAGGAGATGTCCCAAATGCTGGGCACTTTTCTTGCTCCCTTGGAGATATGAAGCGTTGACTCGCCTTGAAAGGATAGCGACAGAAAATCGAGTATTTTTATATTCAAGCACCAATTATTGTTTCTTAATTGTTGCTGGTAACGTTATCGTTCGTTTCTATCTCGGCACCGGGATTCGGGTTTTGAATCACGATTAGTGCGTACTCCTTGTCTGTAGCAGTAGCAAGCATGAAAGAAAATACTGTGAGAAGAAGGCACTTTCATATTAGTGTTACAGCGATAAAAAACGTACCAGGTGCGATCATGATTTCGTGCTTTTTCGAGCGAATGCGTAAAAATGTCATGTCATTCGTCGGATCCAGAGTGCGAATCGTAGACTTTGCTTTCGCTGCCAGCTGTGAAATAAGCACTGCGTGGTCCTGTGCAAATTCCTCGTCGCTCGTGCTTGAATAGATGGGGACGCCCTCTTGATTCACGATTAGTACTGCCTGTACGCCCTTGTGACTCTTGATACGCTTAATAGTCTCCTCAGCTTCATATCCTGGCTAGTACATGCAGCGAACATGGGACAAGAAGTTAGCGACGTAGTAGCTGCACTTGAGTAAAGTATTGCTGGTACCATGGTGGATGTCACGTTTAACTTTCGCAATCCGACGCAACGTCAGATCCTTATCTCAGTGTACTTGGTGGCGCGCCATATTGTACTGTGCACACTTAAATTTTTGAAAAAAAATCTAGTGTATACCACATGAAAATCTCATATGCCTCGAAACTGCTCCAAATATAGGAGCGTCGCCTTTAAGATATCGTCGTCTATAAGATATACTTTAGAGTAACAACTCCTGGAGAACAAAAAAAAGCCGCTCGAACAAGTCACCCATGATAATTCAGTTGCAGATATGGTCAACATTTTAAAACTGGCAATGGTACAGGCTCTTAACCCAAAACCACGTGTCTAGGAATGAATTGAGTTAATGAATGATATATTCAAAAAGATTTATGTCGAAGCTAAAGGTCCGTTATCAAAGTTATCGCCGATTGCACAACGTCTACCAAACCTCAAGAAAGGTGAAACCGAACGGCTTCTTGATCTTTTTGAACGGTTAGCGGTCAATCACCAACTAGATTGGAATGACTGGAGGCAGCGTATTGTCGGAGCAGCGCTCAGTGTTCAGAGCTCTAACCAGACGTTTGAAGGACTTATGTGGAAAATACATGGGCAGGACCCTGTTCAGTCAGCTGACAAAATGCCAGCTCTTCTTACGGGTTGGGCGGCAAAAATTAGTGGCTCCACATCAGGAGATAAGAAAGACCATTTGTCCAAGAAGCCATTTTTGTTTAAAAATGGATGTTTATCAGCCGAATGAGATCACACAATTACGTAAAGTCTGTGAGCAGACGTATGGAAAGTATGCCTCGGACCAAACTCGAACAGGATCTGAACAAGAATGGACAATCATCCGGGGACTAGTAGAGGGGACAATTCTGGCCAAACAAATGTCACACTTTGTAAAACGAATCATGTCTTTGGAGGAACAGGTTAGATTGGTTCAAACAATACGGGCTCACGTCGAAGGCTGCCTTATTATGGATCTAAAAGGTGAAAGCCCTATGAAAGAGGCCTTTATAAGTACGCGTTGCATCCAAGAAAACATTGCAACATCTAACACAGCCCGTGGTATAGGTTCGGCAGATTTATGGGCAATGCTGGCACAAGTTCGAGCCATTAGCTACAATTCGACGAACCACTCTATATATTTTAATTTTTATACAAAAGAAATCGCAGCAAAATACGTCGGGATCAAAGTTCCCTTTCATCGTCACGACCGTTCACTTTCGAATTTACATACTAAGCGACAGAACAAAGCGAGTTCGGTGTGGAATAAACAGGTGGATCATATTGGGGAAGCTTATGCCCCAAGGGGTTGTTATTCCTGTACACTTCAGAATGTCAAATGCACTCTGGACCTTATCAAATTATACAGCATGCTAAAGTCGATTCTGTCGGTACCTTTTCAACTTGACAGATGTAGACCAAGGGGGGGGTTTCAGTCTACTTGTTGGGAGCTTATCTTCAAATCTGATGAATACCAAACCACTAGTTGGTATACTTCGTGTATACTGGTGTAACACTACGTTAATATGGAACATCCACAGATGCAAGGAAGGCGTGAGTGATTCAGATGCGGCGAAGCCGGACATCCAATGAGATCACGCACGGTACCTGTGGAAGAACTTACAAAAACGAAATGTATCCTGGTTACTGATGACAATATGAGCAAATTATCCTTGCCAAAATTCTACTTTTGAGGTATGGAGAAAATTCGCATGCTAATAGAATCAAAACGAGTTCAAGCGGAAAAAGAGGCCATTGAGGCAGCGAAAGACAAAATCGCAGCTGAGAAGGCACAGCCTGACGTAAACTCACGGTGACACTGTTAAATGACCAAGGTGGTGGGACCCAGGAGGAACAGAACCAACAGAAATTCAGCCAATGACAATGATTGGATCAAAATTCACCCTAAGCGTGGAACACCGGTCTCGCTTTCGCAGGGGGCCACAGGCCAAAATACACGGTAATGAGCGAAAGGATAGTGCAACAGTTGCGGGCAGAACGGTTTCTCCAAGCGCAAGATGAAGAGGCGTTAATAATGGATCTCAAAGCATACTTGAAAGGGGAAGTGGAGAAACTAAGTGCCGAACAAGCCAAGGAGTGCCTTAAGCTAACCCCATATTACGAAGTGGACGAACGGGTTGTTGTTGTTTTTCTACCGAGATGCTGACCAGCCCGAAATTGATAGGGATAAATCCGCCCGGCTGGTCGTGCCGACAACCTTGCAAAAGGATATCCTCCACCACTATCACGTAAGTTTGGAAGGAGGACATCATAGCATCGGCCGGACCTATCATAAAATCAAGGCGCATTTCCACTGGCGAGGTCTCTATCGCAGTGTGCAAGCTTATGTGGGAAGTTGTCCGGATTGTGAAACAGGGAAGGGGCGGTCGACCATTAGAGGGCGGTCGCCTGGAAATATACAAACCATCTATCCTTTCCTAGTCATTGCGATTGGCCATATCCCATCCTTACCTAAATCTCGAAATGGGTACACAGAGCTGTTGATCTGGACGGATTTGTTTACTGGGCTGGTCAGAGCAAAAGCCAGTTCTACCCGTACCGCACAGCCGGTTGCTCAGAGTTACGAGGAATGTGTGTTTAGACGTTTCAAAGCAAGCGAGGTCATCCGGCATGATAGGGAACCTGGATTTATGGCGAACGTATTCCGAGCCTTCAACAAGATTCTAAGCCAAAACCTGAGCGCGACCATGGCTTACCGCCCTCAAGCAAACGGGAAGGCCGAAAGAATGGTCCAAACTCTGACTAGAGCCCTAAAGTTGTATGTGGTGGAGGCTGATCAGCACAACTGGGATGAATACGCGGAGAGACTTGTTTTAGCAATTAATTCGTCGTACGATCGGGTAAGGGGAGACACCCCTTTATATTTGGCTTTTGGATGGGATCCTCGATCCACCTTGGAAGCTGCCATCCCAGTAGGGTTTACCAGAAGCCGTGGTAGAGACGCCCGTCGATGGAGGATGGGGGTGCAACGTCATTATTCACTGGCACGGGAACAAGTAAACGAACGCCTCCGGCAAGCAATCCAGGACCACGCCGACCAGAACAATGACCAGGTCAAAGTGCATGGTATAGAGCCAGGCTCACAGGTATGGTTGTATCTGGATCGAGTCAAGGAAGGCTATGCGCGGAAGCTAGCCCATATGTGGCATGATCCTTTCCGAGTAGAGAAGCTGGTCGGGGAGCATGCAGTCAAGCTGGTTACGACAGGCACTGACTACAACGTTTTCCCAATAGTGCACGTTTCCAAGCTGAAGTTGGTGAAACACTTCCCATACCGCCGCGAGTACACGCTTGGTAGTGGAGAGCGACCGTTCGACTTGGCGAAGCCCTGCCGCCAGAAGACAGCTGGGACAAACCGCTGGATCCGGACGAGTACGAAGTAGAGAAGATTTTGGATGTTCGAACCGGACGGCAGACCAGATTTGGGCGGATTCACAGAGAATTGATGGTGCAGTGGAAAAACTACGAAGAACGGTCGTGGGTGGATGAGTTGGACCTAAATTGTGGGGCTTGATGAGGGAGTTCGACCGCCGACGAGCGAGCCGGAACTGTTTCGAGGTCATGCAGACCCATGAAAAAGGTGGGGTGGAGCCAGAAAATTAGGTCATCCGGCTGCCGGGCAGCAGGTTCGGTCAGATTTAGCGATAGTAATCGACCAATCAAACGGTGGATAGTCTGGCCAGAAATGGGCCAAACAGGTGCTGGGTTGATTTTGGAGTCGGCATGGCTTTGGATTAAAAACTTTTTGGAGTCAGCATGAGTGGAGAAGCTGGATGGGTGTCTCGGTTATTGGAGTAGAAAAAGTAGTTTCAGTATAGATAACGGAAGGAACGATGTATTAGCGGGGCGAATGGCAATGGATGGATGGGGAAGTGGTATTAGCTAGAACGAGAAAAAAAACTGGCCTTGCAAGTCATCACTGGCGAGTGCGGCGGAATTTGTTCCGAAGTCGGGACACGCTGAGGCCAGGGAGGCGGTAGGGTTTCTGCCGTTACTGGTTTCGCCACGGATCCTGCTGGTCGATCTCGGCGAGTGAGGCTTGGAGGGTGGTAGCGCGACGGCGGTTACCCCATCCCGGATACCAGTTCCCGCCCTCAGCCAGATTCCCGCTTTTCTCCACCCGGCGAGTGGCCAGATGTAGCATGATAGGGTGAAGGGATATGTCCAGGTCACAGTGGCCGAGTCGAATGCCGTCGACGACGAGGGTGCATAACTTGGCCCAGCCCTCAGCTGCGCGATTTCGACGCTGCTTGCGGTCGGCTCGGTATCTGGCCAGAGCGGGAGTATCACGTCCGGGTTCGTCGGAAAAAAGAGGTGATTGGTGGATTCCCAGATGGCCATCCCGGGAGAGATACCCCTCACAGGCATTACAGAGACCAGCGAACCAGCCGACACGGGGTAAGCTCATGTGGTGTAGTCGCTCTCAGAAAATCTTCCTGAGACGCGAACACCCACGGGGGTCCCAGACGACTGACTACCGGAGGGGGTATTCCGTCCATCCGAGTCATGATCCGATCCGGCTTGAGGCCGGCTGGATCGGTCGCTTCCATCCGCTTGATCGCGACTGCTCGAATGTTGCATGTTGAAAGCTCACCTTGTGTACCCGTCAGTACTGGGTGGTTAGCTCTCCTGGTGGACCCTAGGGCGAAAAGTGTAAATCCGTCCAATAGGGAGATGAGGGTTAGGACTAGGGGTAGCTCCTGGGCGGAAATCGTCACCGGGGAGCTCGTCTGGCAATACACTTGAAGTTTGTATAGTGCCGGCTGGACCGAGAATAATCAATCGGCCAGCTAAACCAATAACAATGAAGGGCGAATCCAAATGTGTATATGAGGCAGATACAACTCCACACTCTTCCACAGAAGGCCAAAATGTCACCACTTCCCAATACTTAATACCGTGTTCAAAACACGGGCGACTTGAGGTGAGTATACGAAGTCGCCGCGACTCCCGGTCAGGGGACTTCCGGTGGGTTAACTTAACCTTCCCCGGGCAAACCAATAACAGCAAGAGGGGACCTTGTTAGCCCTCTGCCGTGAACCAATAAAAGCGACTTGCGTCTAAGAAAGCGAAACGTATACTGATTTATCCTATGTCCAATACTCCCTTTGTGTAACCTACCTCAAATAACACGGCTGACCAGTCATGTACCTTACCCAACGCAACCCGGCTAACTCCGACTTTGTGTACCCGCCCGGCCGGTACACCAACCCCCAATAGTACCAACCCGGCCGGTACACCGAACCAATCTGGTACCAGTCCGAGTGGTACATTGTACCCGGCCGGCTCAGCCGGATAGCCACCCATCCGCGCCCTTCGGCTGCTGACGCTAGCAATTCCTTGGCAGCCTCTCATACGATCCGGGTGCCTGCTCCATCCACCCGAACAACCATCTTCTTTCAGGCTCCCTTCGCTCAATCCTCCCAAACAATCCAACGTCTCGGCCGTCCGCCATCCGCGCCTCGGCCGTCAAACATCCATAGTCCTCCCGTCTGCTCAGCCCGCTTGTCCGACTATCCTCGCCCCTTGTCAGGTCCGCCGACTTGATTTCCAGCCGGGCGCCGCCCGGCCGCTTGCAGGTGTGCCTGGCAGCCCCAGATCGCATCTTATTACTGACCGGTCTGGGCATCCGGCTTAGGGTGACATTTCAGCCAATCCGATGCAGGCATCCATCATCATTAGTCCGTTAACTTCTGGAGCACTTCACCACAGCCGCCCCTGAGCCTTGTCGCAGCCGCACAACGGTTGAGGCACGCGCTCATCACATTCCCCACACTTTGATTTTCACCGCCTCTATGTCTGAACGTGACAACGCCCCCATTGCTCCTGTGCCGGGTCACTCCCCGGCCAATACTCAGCCATCGGCCGTAGGACCGGATGCCCATCCGGCCGGCCCAGAGCATCGCCCCGGGCAACCCGACCTGGCTGCTCTGCAAGCTCAAGTCGCTGCGCTGACCGCTCACGTAGCCAGCCTAGAGCAAGCAAACACCGAGTTGGCTGCGACCGCCCGGCTGG
Organism: Sclerospora graminicola; assembly: GCA_001887855.2. Lineage (NCBI taxonomy): Eukaryota > Oomycota > Peronosporomycetes > Peronosporales > Peronosporaceae > Sclerospora > Sclerospora graminicola. The sequence continues at coordinate 2,754 of MIQA02008982.1, read as the reverse complement.
CTAGCCAGCAAGCAGATGAATCCCGGGTCCGGGAAGTTCTGGCTACTTTTCAATCTCGCGACCGAATTGGCCGACTGGAAAGTGAGAACGCCGACCTTCTCCAAGCGAGAGATCGCCTCCAAAAACAGTCGGACTCACAGCGTGTCCTAAACCAGAAGGCCGTAGCTGCCTTGAAGATCCAGAGTAAGTACCTTCCGCCTGTTCCGGTTCGCCTCCCCACTCACTCACTCCGTGTATGCTCTTAGACCAAAACGTCATGAACCTCCGCGTCTTGATGATCGAGTCTTTTCAGACCGCGCGTGAGTTGACGGCGCGCTACGACAGCTATATTAAACTCTCCAAACGATTGGAGAGTTCGCAGTTGAAACTGGGCAATTTGGAGTTTCGCCGGATCCGGCTTGCCAAAAAGCTGACAAAGTACCAGAAGGCGCTATATCAGTCGGCCGATGCATCGCCCGACCTTCAACGCCGAATCCGGGAGCTTGAGGCCGCATACGCTGAGACCCAATCGGGTGTGAGTGAAGCCCGGGAGGCGTTTACCCAGCTTGCGGAGGAGCGTGCGAACTGCCTGTCCTCTCTCAAGGAAGATCGGGCCCGTCTAGCTACTTCGGCGTCCCGGGTGAGAGGTCTCATGAAGGGTCCTGCCCCCATCCGGGAGGCTATCAGGCATCTCCTTGACTTAGCTTGTCCGCGAGACCTTGGTCAAGCCGCTTCCGCCACGCCCCTTCTCCCGTCAGCCGCTGATTCCGCCGCGGCCGTCCAGACATCTAGCGCGGGAGCTTCCGCCCCCGGATCAGCGACCGGTGATACGGGAAAAGTTTCTCGCCTACGGATTTGGAATACTTCTCAAGACCCTAACCCGCCGCCAGCGCCAGTCGGCGAGCAGGCGGCTTCTCTCTTGTCCACTGAAGATCCGCCTGGGCACAAAGGCAAACGTCGGTCCAGTCGGGTTGCGTCGCTCCACGGCCCCGTGGCAGCCAAACGGCCCAAACGGTCCGCCGCGCCGGTGAGCGCGGCCCTAGTCCATGGAGACCGCGGGCCGAGTCCTAGCCCCACTTCGATCTCGGCTCCACCGGCTTCGGGAAAGTCCTCCCGTCGTCCTCGCGCTGCCAGATCTTCGTCGAAGGCTCCGACTGCTCCGGCTCTCCTTAGCGTCTCTCCTCATGATCCCCGAGGTCCGTCCACCGCCTCTCCTGATGGAGAAGAAGCGTCTGGCCTATCGGAGCTGGATTCTGACGAGGCCACCACTGAGGACCTCGAGGAATTGCCTTCCCCGGACCCCTTCGCCTTCGACGAGAACGAGTCCAAGGAATCCTCAGAGGAGTCTCCTCCGTTGTGGATTCCCCGCCGGAAGGTCATGACGGCCCTCGAACTGGCCGCGGCTGTCCCCTGGTCAAAGGCGCAGTTGGAAGGCCTGCGTATCCAAGACCTCACTGGTGCCCTTGTCACCAAGTCGTTGACTCGCCCGCCGTTGTGGATATTCCCGCCGGCCCTCGCTGTGCCCAAGGCCGAGGACTGGAATGCCAAGCTAGTGGCGATCGAGCCGCTGAACGCAATCTTGTCCCGGAAACCTTGGGACATACTGGCGACAAAGATGCCGGACATCGGCCTGCCCCATGTCGGCTGGTTCGCGGATTTGCGGGGAGTCTGCAAGGAGTACCTCTCCCGGCATGGACAATCCATCTGGGAGTCAACTCATCACCTTTACATTTCCGTTGCCGCCGGGCGCGAATCTCCCGAGCTAGCTAAGTACCGGGCCGACCGCAAGAACCGTCGAAACCGCGCGACTGAGGGCTGGACTAAGCTCTGCAACTTCGTGGTCGATGGAATCCAGCGCGGCCACTGCGACTTGGATATTTTTCTCCACCCTATCATGCTACATCTGGCCAGCCGCCGGGTGGAGAAGAGCGGGAACTCGGCCGAAGGCGGGACTTGGTATCCGGGGTTGGGTAAGTGTCAGGTCGCCACCCTCCAAGCTTCGCTCGATGCGCTCGACCAACAAGATCCGTGGCGCAACCAGTTTCGGCGGGATCCCGATCGTCACCCTGGCCTCCGCGTGCCCCGACTCCGGAACAAGTTTTGCTGAACTTTGCCAAGGGTGACCCACGAGGCTAGCCTTGCATACCCTTATCTTCTTCATTCGTTACTGGCTGTTAACCTCGATAATACACTTTTCTTTCCATTTTCTACGTAAGTAACCGCTTGCTCATCTTCCTCGTCTGACCTCTCCCATCCGGCACCATACTGATTCGAAGATAACTCCGAAAACCAATCCATCCGGCACCATACTGATTCGAAGATAACTCCGAAAACCATTCCGTCCGGCACCATACTGATTCGAAGATAACTTCGAGAAAAGCTGATCGGACCCGACTAGCTCCATTCACCGATTGCTCGGCTGAGTGGTGGTAGCTGGTCCGGCCGTGCCTGTTGCCCGGGAGCCGGGCGGATTAGTTCTCTGTCCCACCTTCTTCGTGGGTTTGCATGACCCCGAAGCGGTTCCGGCTCGCCCGCCGGCGATCGAACTCTCTCATTAAAGCTCCGCAATTTAAATCCAGTTCGTCCACCCACGACCGCTCCTCGCAATTTTTCCACTGCACGAGAAACTCCCTGTGGATCCGTCCAAACCGGGTTTTCCGTCCGTTCCGTACATCCAAAATTCTTTCTACCTCGTACTCATCCGGGTCTAACGGCTTGTCCCAACTGTCCTCCGGCAGCAGAGCTTCATCGAAATCCAACCGGTCGCTTTCCCCC
>MIQA02008977.1:0-11164 GCA_001887855.2 Sclerospora graminicola | reverse complement strand
CTAGAAGTGGTAAAACAAATACATCAGATATTAGTATGAGCATCAATAAAAGTAATTATGCTATATTTCGCACCTGATACGATTGCGCATATACAGTCATATATTCGTTTACTTCATCCCAACTTGAAAATTCTCTTTCTTCCAGCGGAGGTCCAACTGATGCTTTCTTTTCTCTGTCGTCATTTTTCTGCTCCGTCTTGCGACTCCGTGGGCGGCTCTGACCACTGCCCCCCCCTTGTCGTCATCATAGCTGCTTCCACTCGAACCACTACGGACCCTGTGGTCGGCCTCAAAGCTGCTGTCCCCGCTGCCTTGTTGGGGGAGGGTTTCCGGGTACGTTTTCGTGCCTTTTTTTTCGCGCCGAAAATCTTTTTTGTTTTTTTTTAAATGTGTGGTGGAAGTATACTATACACCGTGCCGTTCGCCTGTTAGAGGGCTGCGTAGAGTCAGGCGGTTGGAGAACATTCCTCGAACATTCTTTTTTTACGTCCAATTGGAATCGGTGACAGTAACCATTTACCGGCAACTAAAAACCAGGCGGGTGGCTTTACCGAAAGGGCTATACCGGCTCTCATTTAAAACGATCGCAGAATCATCAGATAAATATCGTTACCATTGACATCCGATTTAAATTATTATCAGCAAGAAGGTGTCGGATGGCATGACTTGACAATTCCTAAAGGGAAACGATGGAGCACTGCAGCTACGTACTACCAACCACTCATGGAAAACTTGAATGTCGTGACTATAGATCCGTACTATACAATTTGAGGTTCGACACAGTGTAGATTTACAGTATTACTACAAAATTACCGTAAAAGTCGGGTTAAGTGGGACACACGGATCAAATTGGACACGACAATCTGTCATCTGGTTTTGTGATAGTCCACAATATGTCCTATGATAGGACATGTTGTGCTGCTTATTACTGGCGTAGTAACCCATTAGAATGGATAAAAAGAAGAGAGGGAAGCCCATCCATCGGTAAAAAGAGGATGAAGGACATGCATTTTAGCGGAGGCGGTTCAGTTGTGGTGAAACTGTGAGTTGAAAAAGGATATTAGTATAAATCTGCATAGTTCTAAATTTGCGATATAAGCCCCTAATCGTTTGACGAATAGGGTTTAGGACTATTATGCCTGAAAAAGAAGAAAACCGAACACCCTTGGACGTCCCGGGTCCGAAAACCGACCCGGACAACCCAGGGGAGGACGGAGCAAGTCAGTCCCAGCTAGATGAGAAGTCGTGCGACGATGACTTCGTTCGTGAAACCCCAGCTTCACCAGATGCAGAAGTCTCTGGCCTGGAGTCGGAAGAGCATCAAGATTCATAGTTAATACCAGGTGAATCGGTACCTGAGTCGGTATTACCAATTATAGACTCGAAAGGAAAAATGGAACATTCTATGGAATTACCGGTAAAACCGGGGGACTCACATGAAGTCAGTGACATAAAATTGACAACTGATTCCCAGTATCCAGTCGAAGTAACAAAACAATCAAGTGAGGCACAGCTGCGTATGATAGGATCAGCCACTTCATCGGAGCCAAAGCATTTGGCACAAGCACTTACGACAGCACTCAGTCAAGCGGTAAAGACGAAGCCGCGAGCACAGGCTTGGCTTGATTTGACGCAAGAGCTATTTAGTGCCATCTACGTTAAAGCGCGAGGGTCGATATCTAGGATATCGGCGGCGGCTAAACGACTCCCGGCATTAAAGGCTGCGGAAGCAGAACGCCTATTGGATTTTTACGAATTAATTGTGGTAGATGGTGAGAAAGACTGGGAATTTTGACGAAAGCAAGTAGTGGGATCAGCATTGCTAGCACAACGCTAACGCTCCACGCAGTCATTCGAAAGCATTTTGTAGAAGGCGATTGGACAGGAGAAAATAAAAAAGGCGGAAATATTACCAGCACCACTGAAGGGGTGGGTAAACAAAGTAGCAGGACAAGCTCCAACAGAATCTGAAGAGAAATTATCGAAGAAAGCCTTCCTATTCAAGACGGAAGTCTATGCGCCGGATAAAATTTTACGATTACGTGCGGTATGCGAAAAAGAGTACGAAAAATTTGCTTCCATGATGGTACGCGAAGGCAGTGAGGATGAATGGAGTATTGTTCAAGGATTAGAATTAGGGAACATCATTGCGAAGCAATTACCCCAATTTTTGAAACGGATAATGAAAATCAATGAACAAGTGAGACTGGTGCACACGATTAGAGCCCAAGTTGAAGGCTGCCTTGTGATGGAGTTGAGAGGTGAGAGTCCGAATAGGGAAGCGTTTTTGAGCACCAAGAGTATTCAGGAAAGTATCACAACAGCCGCGTCTACGTGGGTATCAGGGAGTGTTTCTTTGTGGAGGATGGTAGCAGAGGTAAAAACATTAGTTACGACAGCGGGAACCATGCACTGTATTTTCATTTTTTTACGCGAGACATGGCCAAGAAGTTCGTGGGGATTAAGATGCCCTTTCACAGGTATGATCACTCCTTGAAAAATCTACATAAAGACGTGTCTGCATGTGCAAGGTCGTCATGAAACTCTCAAATGGACAGTAATGGAGAACGATTCGACCACAGAGGGTATTACTCCTGTGTGTTGAAAAATATTACGAGATCACTTGATCTTCGTAAGTTGTCTGGATTTTTGCGAAAACTCCTAGGTATGGAGTTTCAATTGGATTATCTTGACAAGAGCGGGCCCTTCTCGGATACTTCAACACTCTGAGAGTTGAATGTACAGTATGATGAGTGCCCTAGAGCTTTACGGGATTCTTTGGGATCACACAATGATTGTTGTGGAGCACCCATCAATGCGGGGTCGACAATAAGGTCTGAGGTGTGGAGATATAGGACATCCCATGCGGAAATGCGTGACACCTTTGGCTGAATTTTTTGAGAAGAATCGTATTCAGGTTAAGATGGAAGACCTAAAGCAATATGCCCCTCCAGTTACGACCTTCCGCAGAATGGAAGAGTTACGAGCCCAGGTAGAGGCAGCACGAGAGCGTCAACACCTGGAAACTGACACTGAGACAAAGGATGCGGAAAAGATGAAGAAGATGGAGGGGAAGCAAGTTCAAGGGACAAACACCATGTGGCACCAAAAAAAGGCTCGGAGACGGGAGAAGAGAAGGTGGTACAGCCGACAAAATCAGAGAGTCACGCAAGGACACAGCGCCAGCAGGCAAATTCTGAATGGGTCACAGTACGAAGAAAGAAAGGCAGAGATGTTGGGGACACCTTTGTATCAGGAGAAGAGGAGGAAAAGGCACCTATCCCAAGAGTGGAATCCAGTCTCAAAGCTGATATTCAGAAATCACAAGATCCCCCATCCCAACGAAAAAGTGAACAGCAAGGAACTTATGGCTTAAAGGAAGCTAAGGACAAAAGGAGGGTCAATCATGACAAGAAAAAGGATAAACAAGACAGGAAAATGGACAGGGAGAGACAGGCTATAGTACTTCAGAAGAAAGCAAGTGCCCTACTTATGCTGGAGGGACGAGCTAAAACATATATCTCGGATGTGAAAAAAGTGGAAAGTGAAGAAGGGCCAATAAGAGCTATCAAACCTCTGCGAGTTGGTGAAGTTTCACAGTCGGAGTTATCGTCTATTTCAAAGGTGGTACAATTACTGGGCCTCAAGCCCACGTCGACGCCAGCTACGGGCAATTACCAAATGTATGCAGTGTGTCAAGCTTTGACTTGCTCGGAGAAATTAAAAGATAACGACGAATTATTGGAATCAATGACGAAACAACTGAAAGAAGATTGTTTAGCGAGAGCTTTGATAGATTTTGATGATAAGTTCTCACCGAAAGCGCGAAACGTTAATTGAATTGAGGCGTGGTTACTCTCGGATATCGTCTAAGGAATCTAAGAAAAGATTCCAGGATTACTTGCTGGAATTTGCGGAGAGTAGTTCCAAAGTTAGAGATACTATCCCACGGTCAACTTGGGGGAGTAACGATACGCTAATGTCCATAAGTACAATGCTCCAACGGGACATATATGTAATTGGTCAGCCGCCTGGTGCGAAAGTACCAGGGCTGCTTTACTTCATACCCGAAACAAGGACAATCCGGGCTAAACGTTACCAGATGAGTGGAGAATATTCCATCACGGTCGATGTTTTCTATGAAAGGATGCGAGCGTTATATGGTGAGGAAGACATAGCTTATCACGACGGAAAATAGCCGTTAATTTTGGAGTACAGCGGCCAACACAATTCAACAATATTAAGTGGAGAACGGGGTATTTCCTCGGAGGATATCACTATGGAAGAAGGTAGTGAACATGAAGACTTTGATAATGACAAAGACGATCGAGTGGACCTAAATCTCCAGGATCAGATGGAGCTGCATCCTCACAAGAGATAATCACAAGTGATGATGGTACGATGATGAATTATAGAAATCACTCCCCATGGAATCCCGATGATTGGGATGGTAACATTGAAGACCTACTGCAAAGGCTGGACTGGCCAACGATACATCATGGTCTGAAATGCGCGATAACCGAGATCATAATGACAAAAGACCCAGGATGTGCGAATTATTACATTTTCTAGCGGATACAGTGTCTAAGTTGTCTCTACCAGAACAGTGAGAGCTGATCTCTCGGACCCAGTTACGTGCACGGGGTTTTTACAGAAATATCAATTTTCTGAACCCATTTTCAAGCAGTGGTATCACAGAGTCTGGATGGATAACCAACCAGAACAGGCATGTTTACAGATTTCGGACGGATCTACATCTGGATCGGAGTACAAGGACTCGGAACAGTCGGTGAGTTCTCGAGACACTCATGACTCCGTGGGAGGAGAGAGTCCACGTCAAAACGAGTATGTCGACGAATAAGGCATGAGGAAAAATAAGGAGAACATGGACATTCTGCCGGTAGAGCGGGAATTGATGGATGAGTTAATGACGTGTGAGTCAGATTCAAAGATGGTGAATATGTCACTAGATGATTTTAAGGTGGCATGGCATACGGTGTTGGAAACTTGGGAGGAACATACTGGAATTCCGTTTCCGTTAGTGAGTTTGACAAAAACTTTCTGGATAAAAGCGGCTCACCTGAAACCAAATCGTTTGTTACATCTTATCAAAGACGTACCAGGCTCGCATTATATCCTAGTTAGTGTGCATTCAAGTGTGTTTTTGGAAGTGACAAAGTCTTGGAGAGAGCAGTGTTGGTTGGATGTTATTGACGCTAGGAAACGTGAAGGGCTGTTTGATCTACCAAAACAATGGTTCCAAGAGTGGGAACAAAGGTTTACGGTAATGAAAACGTCCGGGCAGAAAACAGCAATTATTACCTGTTCGCAGGAATGGTCGTGTCTCAGAAAGATTCAATATGGAGGCAATTCAGTATTAAAGCTATTAGCACCGCGTCAAGTTTTACTCCTCGCCCACATGCTTCTCATTTCACACATTTTTGCGGAACAATTAGCGGCCATGGTGGGTAATAATTATCACCCGACAGATACTATTCTTTGCTTACTTCAACGGCATTTGAAAGTTTTGGAACTTAGTCAAGAATACGCGTTGAATGTAACAGCAATTGAAAAAGGGGAATCAGCTGCCTGGAAAGCATTATTTACATTTCTTTATCTGGAAAATGCAAAACAATCCACAGCTGGAGTAGCAGAAGTAATTATGGAACAGGATCAAGCAGATCCGTGTCAGTACTAAGGGCACCGATTCGGACGCCTTTCCAAATCAATCATACCACAATCTGGATAGTCTAGACATATTCCCGAAACATAGGTTAATGAAGGATTTGGAATATACAACGGAACTTGAGTCTGCTTCGAAGAGTCATTCTCACTTGATGAACGTTATGTTCAGTCAAAATGTTCGTGATTTCGCACATAAAGACATTTCGGACTGGATAAAGGCATGGAGAAGGGGTAGTTCGGACTATTTTGCGCAAATCATTTTACTTCAGGAGACACACATTGTCTCTAAAGAAGAAAAGGAGCAAGTACCACAAAAATGGGCAGATATGTGGGGTCCTAAAGGGAGAAATATGATACTCTCTTACTCGAGTATTCAACCACAGAAACAAGGTGAAGCAGCGATATTGGTATGTCCGGATATCGCGGATATGATCATTCCATGTTCCCCTGAGAAGTGGTCGAATCGTGTAATTTTCGTGCAATGGAATGATTGTGTGATAATCAATATTTACGGTCCGTCGAGTGATGTGAAGAATAGATAAGTTTTTTTGCTAACCTCAGAAACATTTTTGAACGAAGACCCAAAAACTGTGCACTGGGAGGGGATTTCAACTGTGTTGATACCCTGGCTTTGGATAGGTTAGGGGGGAACCGATCCATACGGCCGGAAAGTACGGCTCTTCATCGGCTCATTACAGACTGGCACCTCTGGGATGCACGACTTCTGATGATACCTGCAACAGAAGAGATTGTCATTGACCCGTCTGAACATTATACGTATTGGCGTGGAAACCTTCCTAGTCGCATTGATAGATTTTACATTTCGGAAAATTGGAAAAGTTGGGTAGTGTGGGTAGCTGTGGAGGCACCACCGGTTTTCTCAGATCACAACCAGGTCCTTCTATGTCTAAAAGATCCAAGCGTATCGAGAAGGCAGGCGTATGCTGTACCCCTTCCCGGGATCTACTCAAGACCAGACCCATATGATGATTATGAATCGATTAACGCAGTGTAAAATAAATACTACCGACGCCGCTAGCTGGGACCACTGGATAGACGAATGCCGGGATATCATTTTCAAGGTGTGTAAGAAATTGGCTAAACGACGAAAGAAGAGGATCTATCATCTCCAAAGAACAGTCCGAGATAATGCTAAAACTAGAAAACACATTGTTCGAGCGATCTCGGAGGCATTACACAAAGAATATTCTTTCCGTCGGGGGTTCCGCTTACATCGATCGGCTTCAGATGTACGCTGGCTATTTAGAAGGGCGTCAGTCTGGGAACGAGTTCAGACGGTTTCCAAGATTGAAGCGGTTTCAGGCCCTCCATTTCCAGCATCTCTCTCGATTCCTGATAAACTCGCTGCAACATGGCAGCACGCTCTCGGGTATAGCCACAGGAAGGTGGGCAGTACAAAACTCTTCGAGGCACTACAGCAGTTTATGACTATTCCGGAGGACCGGAAAGTAACCGATCACCAAAATGAAGCTTTAATGGCAGAAATTCAAGAAGAGGATGTCGAATGGGCGATTAAACGGATAGATCGGAGAAAGGCAGCCGGACAGGATGGACTTGGCAACGATTTTTACAAAGATTTCTCGGAAGTGCTAGAGGGTCCCCTGACGAAGATTTTTAACGATATTCTGTTAGGTGGTACACCACCACGATCCTTTTTAAAGGCCGTCGTTATCCCCTTACGTAAGAAAGGGGATTCTAGCAATGTTTTGGATTATCGACCTATTTCGCTGTTGACTACGGGATATAAAGTTTTTGCAAAAAAAATGGCTAGGAGGTTGCAAGTTTTTTAGGTCTGTTAATTGGGGAAACCCATCAGGGGTTTGTCACTGGAAGGAGAATGGACAAGGCTGTTGTAATGATGAAGTCTTTTTTCGCAGCTTATAAAGACAACCATAAAGTTTCGGCGGCGCAGAGTGCGGGGGTGCTTTTCCTGGACTTCAGTAAGGCTAATGATACAGTCGACAGGAAGTACTTGTTTATGGTTTTACGTCTTTTTGGTTTCTCGGCCCATTTTGTTGATCTGATGAACAGAATATATGATGGAACAACAGCCGAATTCCCGGTGAATAATTAATTCTCCGATCCATTAGCTGTTAGATCTGGGATACGGCAAGGATGTCCTTTAGCTCCACTTCTTTTCATTATAGCGGTAGAGCCACTCGCTTTAGCTCTACTTCGGGAACAGAGGATGCAAGGAATTCAGCCGTTGAAAAACGATCCATCTATACAACATAGGTTGTCCGCATTGGTAGATGATTCAACAATCTTCCTAAAACATGCCGACCAGGTGCCGGCGGCACTGGCTGTGGTTAAACGCTTCGGAGATTTGTCAGGGTTACAGGCTCAACCAGTCAAAAGTAAATTTGTGTTTTTGAACTCAGACTATGTACCAAAAATAGTACATCTTACCGGTATTACCGAAAGGTGAAACCATCAGATACCTTGGATATTTCGTTGGATGGGCGACTCTAACAACGGTTAACTGGGCGCTACGACTGCGAAGTGTGCAGAGACGATTAGCCACGGCGACAGAATGTGAAACCGCCTTTATGGGCAGTGCAACTGTTTAGCGTGATAGCGATTCCCTCTATTCTGTTTACAGCGAGGATGTTTGAACCGCCACCTGAAGATGTGCAAGAACTAGTTAATATGCAGAAGGCTTTCTTGTGGAGAAACAGTACAACCGTAGAGAGAGGAAGACACAAGATTTCACCAACATTATTGTTCACCCCACACGCGGCCGGGGGAGTGGGTCTCATTTTAATCCCAGTTGCTATCAAGGGTACAACGCTTAAAACTGGCGTGTCAATGGTTCATTGCGGCGCCGGACGGTTACCAGAAAGCATGGTTGAACTTATCCGGTACAGGGTCCAGAACGGTATCAGGACAAACAATAACTCCGGTTAAAGGTTATACGGTATGTCAAGCTAAGCGATGTATGAACCGGGAAGGGTTAAAACAATGGCAAGGAGCTATTATGGAGTGGCTGGGTCGAAGGCACATGGCACTGAACAATTGGAAAGTTTTTACCCATGGCAATCGATAAAATGGAGGCAAGACTGAGGATGAAAGGACTACTTGTCTGTTTCAGAAAAGAATGAAGCTTTCGGGTTTTCACGAAAAACCTATGCATTATGATTGGTAGAAATTAACAGTATTCGATAATCGGTAGTTTTACAAAACGTGCAGTAATGTGTTTTGTGCTCTTATTACTGTAGATCTGGATTTATCATACAACCAGCATTCTTAATATATACTGTCATCTAATAAAACTCAATTTTGTTCATTTTACGAAAGAAACCATTTCACCTGTCAAATCCGATCACACAAATATGTTGTTATATACCTGATTATTGCGTGTTCTGGAATGTAAAAAAAACTGGTCGATAGCACGCCCCGCGCTCTTTTGAATATGGTATGGATTGTGGTTGTTGTCAAAATAATAATGGAGATATGAAAGGTCAAGTCAAACTGTTCATTCATTTCTGAAACAGACAAGTAGGCCTCAAAAGAGATGATGAGTTTACGAATACACTAGACATTGATGCTTATCAGGATCACGGTCTACACCCAGAGTCGATGATACCCTTCTATGGAACACAAGCTTGGGCATCTAATCCTTGGATCAGGGAGGAGAGAGCGCCGATGCTGGTCCCCAGGAAATATGATCGCATCCCGCCTGTAACCATTCGAGAATTAGGCATATTGCGACTAACCAAATCTACGTATGTATGGCAGGTACAGGGCGTACAAGGGATTTCGCATACAAGGGCTAAAGTTGGTAGATGGTTGTGTGCGATAATTATCGCGTCGCCAAGAGTAGAAGTAGGACATTATATTGGGGAGCGGATGCAGCTACGTATAAGTCGGGGGTCGACATGTCTGGAATTCTTTACTTGGGTTATCGAAGCACCAGGATACATAACAGGGAAAGGGAGGATACAAGGGGAACACGTTAGTAACAACAAGCCGATGGGATCATTTGGAAAGTTGTCGCCAGTACGAAACTGGACAACATAGATGATTCATCATTAGTGGGAGAACTGGTTGTTTTCCAGCCTCATCCGGATTTGCATCTCATAGGATGGATGGTAGATGAGGACACGCCGATAAGGAAGATATGGTCTAAATTGCGTCGGTCGTTTAGGAAGTTGTACTATCAGGGGGTCGCGCCGCAATTAACCGATCTACTTGGAAGTGGAGAAACAACTGTGCAACGAGTACTTGGTGTAATAATCAACAAGATGTGGAACCCAATCAGGTATGGATCCATGATAATATGTTGACTAACTATCAAGTGCGGGTACAGTTTTGGGTTGCCACAATGCAACTTAATACCTTTTATGTCCGGACCCAACATGTTAGGAGATGTGAGCTCGATGACCGATGTACAAGTGGGCGGACAGATATATGTCATATTTTATGGGAGTGTACAAGAGCTCAAGCTTTCTGGCGCCGTCTTTTACAGCAGTGGAGTGGTAAGATGGTACCGGATGCGTACATACGAAGGTTTCAATCAGCGGTTGTGACACGACGAGCTCCACCGGTCGGTTTGAATGTCAAGAAGGCGATGATGAGACAACATGGATGGTATGATGACTCATACACAGAAGTTTTTAACCGTTTTTGGAAAGGACTTTGCGGGATTGGTATGGCATGGTTATGGCAGTTATCTGGTAAAGTGACTTATGAATTAATTGATGGGAAAGTGTGAATACTTTCCAGAGGGCGCCCTTCTGATTGGCAGAAAATGTGGACCGAGGGCATAGGAGCCGGATGGTCGTCGCTGAGCGTATCTACCAGCGGCCGGACGGCGCCAGGCCTGGAATCGGGCCGGATGAAGTTGACTGAAGACGTGGATAGTTGGGCTAGCGGACTAGGCGGAAAGGATGACCTCGGATGGCGGACGTCCGAGGGGCGGATTGGTCGAAAGGTATGGGCGAAGGGGGCCTAAAGGAGGTTGAGTGTTCTAGAGGACTAAGGAGGCACCCGGGCCGGATGTGGAGTTGCCAAGGAAGTGCTAACGCCAGCGGCCAGTGAGCTTGGATGAATGGCCATCCGGCCGATCCGGCTGGGTTCGATGTACCGGCCGGGTTGGTACCAGCTAGGTTCGGTGTACCGACCGAGCTGGTACCATTTGGGTTGGGTGTACCGGCCGGGTTGGTACAATCTGGGGTTGGTGTACCGGCCGGGTTGGTACCATCTGGGGTTGGTGTACCGGCCGGGCGGGTACACAAAAATCGGAGTTTACCGGGCTTCTTCGGGGAGGGCACATGACTGACCAGCCGGGCTATTGGGGTAGGTTACACAAAAGGGAGTATTGGATATAGGGATAAATCAGTATACGTTTCGCTTTCTTAGACACAAGTCGCTTTTATTGGTTCACAGCGGAAGGCTAACAAGGTCCCCTCTTGCTGTTATTGGTTTGCCCGGGGAAGGTTAAGTTAACCCACCGGAA
>MIQA02008974.1:0-12354 GCA_001887855.2 Sclerospora graminicola | reverse complement strand
TTTCTTCGCTCTCGCTCTCTCGCTTGCGGCTTTTGTTTCGGCTGGTGGTGTTCAAGCTTGGTTCGGCGCCTGGTTCTTCTTCGTGTCGCTCGTCGTGCGGTGTTTTTGCTTGGACTTGCGTTTCCGTTTTCCTTGTCACGCGCCTGTTTGCCTGCTTGCGCCTGCGATCTTCTTGCTTGCGCGGTTCCTGTACCTTTGCGCTGCACCACTGCCTTGCGCCGGAATTAGGACAAGTACGCCTCGCTGGACGGCTAATTGGACGAAGAAGTTTCGCACGGCTGAGATTGCGTCTTCGTTGGAACTCTGCTCGTAGCGTGGGAATTTCCGCTCGCAGTTTTATCAAGAAAGCTCCATCCCTTTGAAAGCGCTGTCTAGCGGCTTTGAGTGTGTTGCCTTAACATCCACTGTAAACCTAAGAGTCTGCTCCGCAGATAGAGCCACTTAGTCTGTGTGAAGTAGGGTACGGCTTGAAGTTGCGAAGCAGCTAATTCATCGGGGATAAGGTTAAACCTTTACGCATTTAGCCGTTTATAGGCAAAGTAAGCCGTGAAGTTCTATGAGCAAGAAGCGAAAAGCTGAAGACAAGATTTCATTCGGTTGCAGCAACGCTTTCGTGTTTGACGGTGGGGAAAAGGCTGAAGAAACGGCTAATAATCTCATCGCGTCGTTAAAGAAGACCCGGCGCATCGCTAAGATCCTGTCGAAGGAAATTACAAAGGAGAAGGCCATTCTTCCGAAACAAGGGACAACCTTATCGGAACCTCTACACCAAGTCGACGTTCTTCTGCAAGAAGTTGAACGCACACTTCTTAGGGATTTTCGCTATAATTTACGTGACCTACATAAAGTAAAGTACCTAAATTTACGTTCCTTCTCGATCATGGCTCAACCGTCCAATGCCGAGCTTATGCAGCAAATGATGCAGATGCTGCAGAGACAGCAGGAGCTTATCAATACATTGGCTGCATCTCAGCGAGAAGGGGTTCTTAAAGTAGACGGACTTCGAATGCCGACTTACAGTGGACGAAGTGAGGAATCGGCGCGACTTTTTTACATGCAAATACACCAATACTTCAACGCCCGCGGAACGAATTGGAAAAGTGAGAGCATGGCCCCGCAAATCCTTGCTGTCCTGGGGAGCTTATTGCGGGGACCAGCGGCGCAATGGTTCTTGCTTCATCAAGAAGAAATCCACTCGGTGGACGAATTTTTCATCGCAATAGAGAACGAGTTTGTTCCTGCGGATCTACAACATAGTCTGAGAGATGATCTTCACCGGCTTAAGCAAACCAATTGCGCCGGGCTAGTGGACTATATCGCGAAATTTAGTTCGCAAGTCACAGAGATGACCGAGTTCGATCAAATCATTTATTTTCAGCGGGGACTACAGCAGAGAACTCAGGAAGAAGTTCGGTATCGACGTAGTACAACCTTGTCGGAAGCCATTACTGTTGCGCTTGATTTTGAACGCACACATTCGGGTGATTATAATAATCACGCCACCGCACATTCTCGTCCTGGTCCACAGTATGGGGTCAGAGAATCTTCCCAGGATCCTGAGCCAATGGAAATCGACCATGCTCGACCATGCTCGGCCATTTCAACGGCCATCCCCATCTCCGCATCAACATCGCCGCTCCAACCGACCTAAGTGCGCGTACTGCAAGAAACTCGGACATACCATCCAGCAGTGTTATAGGCGACGAAACAGGCAGGCTGCTAACGACAACGATAACACTCCGGCTCGTGCAAATATTATTTTTTTCGAGAATGAGTCTGACCATGAATCCGTGGAAGAAGAAACAGTTGCCGGTACATCACATGAAGTTATCACTACACTAAGTGAAGCGGATTTTGCACCCTTTACGGGTAAAGACTTAATCGCCAAGAGCGGTTCTCTTGACCATCGTGCTGTCAATATTATGCTCGATTCTGGAGCCACATGTAACGTGGTCAAGCCAGGTTTGTTGCAACGTATCCTTTCCGAAGTGACAATTCAAGTTACTCGTTTTGACGGCACGAACACCATCAAGAAAAAAGTGAATAAAGGCGTTGCCAATATATCCTTTGATGGGTATCATTTTTCGGACGTTCCTGTCATTGAGTGGCCAATGAACAATTCCCATGATGTAATTCTGGGCAAGCCTTGGTTTACTACACATGAGCCGATTATCAATTGGCGTACGCATCTCGTTTCATTCGATAGTGGTGAGCTTCCAAACGGCGACATGATTGCTCCGGTCCTTATTTCCTCTGCCGAGTTTTCGAAAAAGTTAAAGACCGCCCATTACGAAGAAATTTTTCGAATTAAAATTTGTCAGGTCTCCGAATCGGAAGTTCCTTGCGAGCAAAAATTAAAGACGTTGCTCGATTCATTTACAGATGTCTTTCCGGACAAACTACCGAATTCGCTTCCTCCGCATCGTTCTGTGGAGTTTGAGATAAACATGCAACCGGGCGCTCGACCGAGTAATCGTCCGCCGTTTCGCCTCTCGCAAGTTGAACAAACAGCCTTACAGAAGTTCGTCGAGGAGAATCTTTCCCGGGGGTGGATTGAATTATCGGACTCACCCTGGATGTCGAACATATTTGGCATTCCCAAAAAGGACCCAACCACGGGAACTAGTTTGTCGCGCTCAGAATGGATCCGTTCCGGGAACTCCAATGTGCTGTTACGTTGGGTTATCGACTTCCGTTATGTCAACTCCCAGTCAGTTGTACCCAAAATTCCATAACCGCGAATCGATGAGTTATTCGATAAGATGCAGGGTATGAGCTTTTTCACAGTCATCGACTTGGCCCAAGGTTATCATCAAATCATCATCATCGTATTCACCCGGATAGCAAGAAGTACACCGCGTTTCGTACGTCTAACGAGACCTATCAATGGTGCGTTGCTCCAAAGGGCCTCGCGGGAATGCCTGGAATTTGGTCACGCTTAATGCGTGTTCTTTTCGGGAAATTCCCATTCGTGGTGGTCTATTTGGATGACATATGCGTGTTTTCTGTCACTTATGAGGAGCATTTGGAGCATTTAGCTCTCGTTTCTGCCGCCTTACGCACCGAAAAACTCTACGCACACATCGGGAAGTGCAAGTTTGCACGCAAGGAGGTCACCTTTTTGGGGCATACGGTTTCCGGCAAAGGGTTGGCTGTGGATACTACCAAGACAGAGGCAATCACGAAGTGGCCAACACCGCTCTCAGTCAAGGAGTTACAAAGTTTTCTAGGCCTTGCGAGCTATTATCGCCGCTTTATCCATCAGTTTGCCGACATAGTCCTCCCGTTAAGCCATCTGGTCAAGAAGGATACGCCATGGGTCTGGACCGCCTCGCAAGAAGCTTCCTTCTTACGGCTGAAGGCTGCCCTCCAATCGGCACCTGTGCTGACCTTGCCCAACTTTTCTCGCCCGTTTGTTCTTACGACAGATGCGTCCGGGTCGTGTGTTGGGGGGGTGTTATCTCAATTTTTGGGTGGTCACGATCATCCCATAGCTTTTTATTCCAAAAAGCTGGGCGTGCATGAGCTTAACTGGCCTGCTCACGAAAAGGAGCTCTTTGCCATCAAAGCTGGGTTAGACAAATGGCGTCATTATCTTTACGGTCATCAATTTGAGATTTTTACCGACAGTAGCGCCTGTTCTTGGCTGCTTCACCACCCTAAAGTATCTCCCAAGCTAGCTCGGTACTTAACCACGTTTTCTCAGTATACGTTTACGATACACCACATTAACGGGGCATTAAACGTCGTAGCTGATGCGCTCTCGCGTCGGCCTGATGATACATTGGCAACGACAATACGCTTTCACGAGTGTGATTCCAATTGTCAACAACGGGGTTCGCGTTTACGTTGTTCTCCCTCGGCGCCACCTCTGCCCCGGGAGGGGTGTGAGGGGATGAAAGTTGCGGCCTTATTGGCAACGTCACATGTCGAGCTGTCACCAGACGTTTGTAAGATGTTTCAACAAGGTTATCAAAGAGATGCGGAATTCAAAGAGGCATGGTATCATCCGGAAACTAGTTCACTGTTCGTGAAAAACGAGGAGCTACTGTTTTTGCGTTCAGCAAATAAGCTCACGCGCCTTTGCGTTCCAAACGACAATCGCTTGAGAACTCAAGTCATATCGGAGTATCATGACTCACCCATAGCTGCTCATCCTGGCACTCGCAGAACATTCTTGCGTGTTGCGCAATGGTACTATTGGAAATCCTTGCACAAAGACATCAAAGAATATGTCAAAACGTGTGAAACCTGTGCACGTTGGAAGCATGACAACCAAAGAAAAACGGATTACTCATGCCAATTCCTATTCCCGATGCATGTTGGCAAGTAGTGTCCATGGACTTTATCACGGGGCTTCCTATTTCAAATGGATTCGATGCCATTATAACGGTTGTCGACAAGTTTTCAAAACGCACAAAGTATGCAGCGGTGCACGTCAAGGATGATGCTCAAAAAACAGCGAAAGTGTTTTTTGACAGTGTAGTGCGTCACCATGGTCTTGCAGAAGCCATCATCAGCGACAGAGATAGCAAGTTTACCTCGACGTTTTGGAAATCTCTAATGACAACCATGGGTGTTCGGTTAAGTATGACCACCGCCCATCGGGTCCAAGCCGATGGACAAACGGAACGACAGAATTTAGTCGTCGAAGATGCTCTTAGATGCATGGTATCATACCATGGCACCGATTGGACAGAGCATCGGGGAAGTATCGAGTACGCCCATGCTACACTCGTTAGCGCATCAACAGGATACTCTCCCTTCGAAATTGATACGGGAAGGAAAGAACGGACACCATGGGAAAAATCGCTGGAGTCAAAAAATCCCCAAAAGGAGAATGATGTACAAGCTAAAGAGTTTGTGGAAGCTCGAGCAAAGATAATCGAGCAAGCTCGTAAGAATCTGCTTAAAGCCCAAGCTACGCAAAAGCACTACTATGACCAAAAACGCCGCCTTAACCAAGTCGAATTTAAGGTTGGAGATCTAGTAATGTTGGATACGCGTATAGTATCGTTGAAACACGCCGCCAAAGACATGGAAACAAAACGGGCAAAGTTTGCGGCAAGAAAGATTGGGCCATTTGAGATAATAAAGATGATAAATCCAAACGTGGCAAGACTCAAGTTACCACAAAGTATGAAGAAGATCAATCCAACATTTAACGTGGATGTGCTGTCAAAATATGAGCCAACGCCTGAGAGGTTTCGTAGTCGACCTATACCGAAAGCGTCCAAATTCGTGGATAACGACACCGCGGATAAGCTTCAAGTTATCGAGCGCCTATTGAAGAGAAGTCAGTTTAATCGCCAACCACACTGGCACGTCCAATGCAATGGAGAAACAGAAGAAGAAGCAAGTTGGGAGAAAGAGAAGAACATTCGCCATGTCTTCCACTGGAAGGATCTCGTCGCCGATTTCAAGCAGCGTCAACGAGAGATCAAATCGGGGAGGATGTCAGGACCAGTCATTTAGCCTGGACCTCAGGACCAGTCATTCAGACTGGACCGCAACCAGTCATTTTATCTTTGACTTAAACACCATTCATTTTTCTTATTGCATTTTTTATATGGGTTATACTAAAACTAAGTATAACATGTTTGCGCAAGTAGGATAGGCGATACCATTAGGGGTGGGTTACACCAGCAAAACTAATGGTTAGGAAAGGTTAAATAAAATTCAGTCTTTAATTTTCCCACCAACGGCTCAAGTCCTCACATTTTCTACCACGTACGATGAGATCATCTACACGAGAAAAAGGAATGAAGAGTGGAAAATTAAGCGTAATACGTTCCTCTAGATCCACGCACATCATTCGTTTTAGTAGCTCTCGCATCTCCTAAGCCACGTCGTGCGTGCATCGAAACTCGCTGCTCATCAAGCTGCTTGATGACGATGAGTTCGGCACACACAATTCAAATTCAAAGGAGCAATCAGTGCGTACCCCCTTTGTGCGGCAAGATGTTTTCGAGTCTTACGACTCGGTGCGTGGAATCGTGATTGTGCAGAAAACGTAAGCCTAACGGCAGACTCATGGGCCAGATACTTGTGCGTGCGCATGCTCTCGTGTGCGTGTAGTAGTAAATATAGTCTAATTAGTCTTAATTATTAGCTACTATGAACATATGTAATCTAGAATGTAATCTCGGCTCAGAAATTCTGGATGTGTTACTTCCCAGCATGTGTCTTGCAATAGGTTGTCGGCAACAGGATCCGGTGCTGGTGGGTGATTGAAGATGGACTGCAGACTGATTTTCAGTCGGATTCCTTCCTCGCGTGACGGGTAGAACTTTGACTCATACTCCGCTACCGCTTCCACTTGGGCTCGACATTGATACCAAATGAAATCCAGATGCTCGTATGCGTCCTTCACAATACCCTGAAAGATTGCTTGGTTGCGTAACTGCCATAACCATGCCATGCCAATCCCGCAAAGTCCTTTCCAGAAAGGGTTAAATACTGCTCGGTAAGCATCATCAAACCATCCATGTAGCTTCATCATCACCTTCTTAATATTCAAGCCGATTGATGGCGCCTTCCTAGACACCACCGCTGCTTGAAAGCTTGTTATGCACGAGTCCGGGACTATCCTTCCGCACCACTGCTGTAACAAATGCTTGATCTCTTGGGCATTCCCATAGTATATGACAGAGATCTGTCCGCGTGCTTGTACATCGGTCGTCAAGTTTACATCTTTTTAGGTGCTGGGTCCGGATGTTGAAGTATTCAGTTGCATCGTGGCGACTCGAAACTGTATCCACACCTGATAGTTAGTCAATGTATTGTCATGGTCCCATACCTGATTAGGTTCTACGTCTTGAATGTTGTTCCACCACAAATTTTGGGCACAATTACTTCTCCACTTTCCAAGTAAAGTCGTTAATTGTGGCGCGACCCCTTGAAAATACAGTTTCCCGAAGGACCTGCGAAATCTATTCCATATCTTCCGTATTGGCGTGCTCCCAGCTATTTCCCATCCTATGAGATGCAAATCCGGATTGGACTGAAGGACTATCCGTTCTCCAACTAATGATGCGACGACGGTAGTGTCTATGTTCTTTGTGGCAACGACCTTCCAAATTATTCCATCTCCCTGTTGCTGAAGACGCACCTCCGCCTCCGGTGTCGTCTCTTTCCCGATTACTGTTCCAGGAGCCGTTACATCCCACGTGAAATTTTCCAGACATGACGGCCCTTGATGAAATTGTAAATGCTCCCGCTCCCCAATATGGTGACCGACTGCTACTCGCGGTGACGCCAAGATAATCGCACACAGCCATCTACCTACTTTAGCCCTTGTATGCGATACCTCTTGCTCTCCCTGTACCTGCCAAACAAACGTTGAGTTGGTTAGTCGTAAAATGCGTAAATCTCGAATGGTTACAGGCGGGATGCGATCATATTTCCTGGCCACTAAATTCGTCGCCCTCTCCTCTCTGATCCAGGGATTCGATTCCCAGGCATATGTTCCCCAAAAGGGTAGCATCGAATCCGGGGGTAGTCCATGATACGGAAAGGCATCTATGTCCAATGTGATCGTTATCGTATCACCCCACTTGAGACCAAGGCCTCTCCTCTCCAGTCTTGCTTCCATTTGATCAATACCTTGGGTAGGTACTGCTTTGTGTACTGTTGTAATTTGTCCATCTCTGGCGCCGTCGGACCTATCCACTCCATGATAGTTCTCGCAATTGTCTTCATTCGTCCTGGTTCATATGAACGACCTGCTTGACATACTGAATAACCTGAAAGCGGCGTTATTACTTGTCCTGATACCATTGTAGACCCTATACCAGATATGTGCATCCAGGCTTGCTGATATCCATCTGGCGCCGCGATGAGCCACTGACACGCGAGTTTCAAGCGCTGTACTTTGAGAGCTACTGGGATTGAAATAAGACCAACCCCCCCAGCCGCATGTGGAGTGAACAACAGTCTCGGCGAAATCTTGTGTCTTCCTCTCTCCCCAATTGTGCTGTTTCTCCATATGAAACTTTTCTGCATGTAAACTATTTCTTGTACTTCCTCAGCTGGTGGTTCGAACATCCGCGCTGTAAAAAGGATAGACGGGATTGCAATCACATTAAATAATAGCACTCTATCCATAAACGCAGTTCCACATTCAGTTGCGGTCGCTAAACGTCTTTGCACACTTCTTAGTCGCAATGCCCAATTAACCGTTGGTAAATTCGCCCACCCTAAGAAATATCCTTAGTACCTGATGGTTTCGCCTTCCGGTAAAACCGGTAATTTGTACCAATTTTTTGGTACATAATGTGAATTTAAAAACACAAGTTTACTTTTGAGTGGCTGAACCTGTAAACCCGACAAATCACCAAATCGTTGAACGACAGCCATTGCTATCGGCACCTGGTCAGCATGCTTGAGGAATATCGTAGAATCATCTACGAACGCAGAAAACCGGTGATGAAATGATGGATTATTTGGCACGGGCTGAATTCCTTGTAACCTTTGTTCTTGAAGCAGAGCCAGAGTTAATGGCTCCACCGCTAAGATGAATAATAGTGGAGCTAGGGGGCAGCCTTGCCTAATCCCCGATCGTACCTGCAATGGCTTTGAGAAATCATTATTAACCAGAAATTCAGCTGTTGTACCGTCATGGATTCTATGCATGAGATCAATAAAACGTTCTGAAAAACCAAAGAGACGCAACACCAGAAACAAGTACTTCCTGTCAACCGAAACGTAAGCCTTGCTAAAGTCGAGGAAGAGAATTCCAGTACTTTGCGCCGCCGACTGTTTTTGCGTGTGTTTGTAGCGTTCGAAAATAGATTGCATCATTACCACCGCTTTATCCATTCACCTCCCAGTTACAAATCCCTGCTGAGTCTCCCCGATTAACTGACCCAAAAAAACTTGCAGTCTACGCGCTAGAATCTTCGCGAACAGTTTGTATCCCGTCGTTAACAATGAGATGGGTATGTAGTCCAAAGCGTTACTGGAGCCCCCTTTCTTCCGCAAGGGGATCACCACAGCATTTAAAAAGGATTGAGGCGGTGTTTCGCCTGCTAGCATTGCGTTGAAAAGTTTCGTCAGGGGACCCACTACCACCTCGGAAAAGTCTTTATAAAAGTCGTTGCCCAGTCCATCATGTCTCGCTGCCTTTCTCCTTTCAATCCGTTTTATTGCCCATTCCACATCCTCAGCTTCTATTTCTGCCATCAAAGCCTCATTTTGTGACCCGGTACATCTCCGATCTGGCGGGATTTTCATAAAGTGATCTACTGCCTCCAAGAGCTTCTCGCTGCTGACTTTTCTATGACTTGAACTGAGAATGGGCTTCCAAGTTGCTGCGAATTTATCTGGGATCGATAATGATGCTGAAAAAGGCTGACTACACACTGCCTCTATCCTGGATACCGTCTGGTCACGTTCCCAGACTGACGCTCTTTTAAAAAGCCAGCGCACATCTGCTGCCGATCTATGTAATCTGCATCCCCGACAAATTGAGCGTTCTTTGTGTAATTCCGTTGAAATCGCATGAACTATGTGCTTTCTTGTTTTAGCATTATCGCGAACTATTTTCTGTAGATGATGTAACCGTCTTTTTCTTCTTCGGGTCATCCTCCTTCAGGCCCCTTTCGCTCATACCTTCCATCAAATCCGCCACCAATCCGCCACCAATCCGCCCCTCGGCCGTCCGCCATCCGCGGTCGTCCTGTCCGCTTAGCCCGCTAGCCCAACTATCCACGTCTTCAGTCGTGTTTGTCCGGCCTGATTCCAGGCCTGGCGCCGTCCGGCCGCTGGTAGATGCGCTCGGCGACGGCTATCCGGCACCTATGTTGTTGGTCCATATTTCTGCCAATCAGAAGGCGCCCTTTGGAAAGTACTTCACACCTTCCCCTCAATAAATTCACCAGCCACTTTACCACAGCCGCCCCTGAGTCGCGTCACAGCCGCACAACGGTTGAGGCACGAGCTCACTGCATCTCTCACCCTTCGATTTCCCGCTGTCTCTTTGTCCGTCCTTCAAATCCGAAATATCCATCCGGCTTCACAACTCCTGCTGATTCCTCAAAGTCTTCCATCCGGCACCATACCGACTCTAAGATTACTCCAACACCCGATCGGCCCACTTCTGACCAGACTAATTTCCATCCGCCGGTTGATTGGCTGATTAGTGTTAATTAATCCGGCCGTGCCTGCTATCCGGCAGCCGGATGGTCTAATTTTCTGGCTCTGCCTCACCTTCTTCATGGGTCTGCATGACTCCGAAGCGGTTTCGGCTCGCCCGTCGGCGATCGAATTCTCTCATTAAGGCTCCACAATTTAGATCCAGCTCGTCCACCCACGACCGCTCCTCGCAATTTTTCCACTGCACGAGAAACTCTCTGTGGATCCGCCCAAACCGGGTTTTCCGTCCATTCCGAACGTCCAAAATTTCTTCTACTTCGTACTCATCCGGATCTAGCGGCTTGTCCCAGCTATCCTCCGGCAGTAGGGCTTCGTCGAAGTCGAGCCGGTCGCTCTCCACCGTAAGGTGCGTATTCGGGCGGTCCGGGAAGTGTTTAACCAACTTCAACTTGGAAACATGCACTATCGGGAAAACGTTATAATCCGTGCCTGCCGTAACCAGCTTGACTGCATGATCCCCGACCAGTTCTGCTACTCGGAAAGGGCCATGCCACATATGAGCCAACTTCCGTGCATAGCCCTCCTTGACCCGATCCAGATACAGCCATACCCGGGAACCGGGCTCTATGCCGTGTTCTCTGGCTCGGTCGTTATTCTGATCGGCGCGGTCCTTGATTGCTTGTCGGAGGCGTTCGTTTACCTGTTCCCTCGCCAGTGAATAGTGGCGTTGCACTCCCATCCTCCAGCGACGGGCGTCTCTGTCCCGGCTTCTGGTGCACCCTATTGGTATGGCGGCTTCCAAAGTGGATCGGGGATCCCATCCGTAAGCTAAATAAAAAGGGGTGTCGCCCCTTACCCGATCGTATGACGAATTGATGGCGAAAACTAGTCTCTCCGCATATTCGTCCCAGTCGCACTGATCCGCCTCCACCACATACATCTTGAGGGCTCTGGTTAGAGTCTGCACCATCCTTTCGGCCTTTCCGTTCGCCTGCGGGCGGTAAGCCATAGTTGCGCTCTGTTTCTGTCCTAAGATCTTGTTGAAGGCTCGGAATACGTCCGCCATAAATCCGGGCTCCCTATCGTGCCGGATGACCTCGCTCGCCCCGAACCGCCTGAACACACATTCCTCGTAGCTTTGCGCAACCTGTTGGGCGGTACGGGTGGAACTGGCCTTTGCTATGACCAGCCCGGTAAACAAATCCGTCCAGATCAGCAGCTCTGTGTACCCATTTCGAGATTTGGGTAAGGACGGGATATGGTCCATCGCGATAACTTGAAAAGGATAAGTGGCCTGTATGTTTCCAGGCGACCGTCCTCTAATGGTCGGCCGGCCTTTCCCTGTTTCACAGTCCGGACAACTTCCCACATAGGCTTGTACGCTGCGGTAGAGCCCCCGCCAGTGGAAATGTGCCTTAATCTTGTGATATGTCCGGCCGATGCCCTGATGTCCTCCTTCTAAGCTCACGTGATAATGATGGAGGATATCCGGCTGTAGGGTAGTGGGTACGACTAACCGAGAGAATTTATCCCTCTCGATCTCCGGCTGGTCAGCGTCGCGGTAGAAAAACAGTAACCCGTTTTCATCCACTTCGAAATCCGGGGCCAGCTTGAAGCATTCTTTAGCTTGTTCGGCTGTCAGTTTATCCACTTCCCCTTTAAGGTATGCCTTGAGATCCACTATCCACTCTTCCTTGTCCTGCGCTTAGAGAATCCGCTCTGCTCGTAACTGTTGCACTATCCCTTCGCTCAATGCTTCCGGAGATAGTGAGCCAGCGGCTGAAGAACGGCGATTCTGCGACCGGGAGACGGCGCTCACCTGGATTACCTCTTCCGTGTTGGCCGGATGGATAATTTCGGGCAGCCGATTGATCTCCTTCTAATCTGATAACAGAACTGGATCGGAAACCGTTACCCCGACTTGGTCACGCATGGCCATCGTAGCCAAGTGATCTGCGCTCTTATTTTAGTCCCGTTTGACATGTATCAGCTCGTGTTCTGGCCATCTCCGCAGGGCGGACATATCCCGATCGTTCAACAGTCTCAGCCGGGGCGCCTTGCAATCTATCTCTCCTGTGATTTGCCGGATAACCAGATTGGAATCACCACATATGATGATCCGCCCCTGTGTCCGGCCAGCACTATGATCCTAACAAACAAATGCATATTATGGATATAAAGGAAGAAAAAAATAAGGAAGAAGAAGCGGAAGTCGAATACGACGGAGTGGGAAGCCGGCCGGATCGGGACCGAGTCGCG
>MIQA02008972.1:0-19892 GCA_001887855.2 Sclerospora graminicola | reverse complement strand
TATTTCAACTTAAATATCACTTATGTAATGGTACCCCATTGCACCCCCCCCCCACTTAAGGTGGTCGGCCAATAATAAATTTGTAATATTGACCAACCGATGGGTGGCACTTGTTGGTCAAACAATCAAGTGTTTACAAACCAAACATTACGACCAAGAATCATAACATCATGGTCAAGAAACGCGGCGGCTCTCTTAAGAGCGCTGCTGATACCACGAACGAAGCTCCGTTTCAGCGCCACATGGTGAGGTGTCGAACTCAAGCGGTGACGCCACTAACGCAGCGTCAGACGAAGGAAGACCAAGAGACTCGTCGTCTCTAGTCGCAGATGCTGCTGAATCAGCATCTGACAGTAACTTTAACAGTGAATATATTATGAGTGGCTTAGATTTAAAAAAATAAATATAAACTAATCATACAAACATGTAATATAAAACTGATTTAATAGTACTCTTACTATTAGATCCTTCTTGGATATGGTATTTACATCCGAATCGGATTTCCTTGTGGATTATAATATAATAACTTATAATCCAATGATCATATTTCATATCGCAAGACGGAAAAATGAACTTTGATATTTCAACTTAAATATCACTTATGTAATGGTGCCCCATTACACAAACCCTTACGACGCGTCTGACATACTCCGCGAAGACAACTACTTCGTGTGGGAGTTTAATGCGAGAAATGAGATTGGCCAAAAAGGGATTTCTTGAGAATATTGATGCTCTGAAGGCCCGCGCGGAGGATGACGCTTTGGCGTCTTGTTGGATAGTCAATGACATGCGGGCCTTCGCTATTGTTACGGCTGTGGTTAGCCCCAGTATACAGTCGATGGTGCGCATGGCGACCTCGACTGCTGAGGCAAGGTAAATACTCAAAAATTCTTTTTCCGACAAAGTGTACACAGTAGAGTACAACTGCAGCGACAGCTGCATAAATTTTGATTACGAAAAGGTGGTAATATGATGTAGCACTTTCTGCGATTTGACGAGCTGTGCATGACTATGCAAGCTGTCGGACCGGAAATCTCCCCTGATGAACATCTGGTGATACGACTAGGTAGTCTAACGGACGACTACGAGCAGATATAAAGATTATCGATAACATGCCTGGCATGGCACTGTTTCAGGCGAAGGAGATGCTGCGACGTGAATTCTACAGCATGGCACGGAAAGAAAGTCAAGAAGTTGCGTTACGGACTACGCAAACATCGAAGTCAAAGATGGTACCACGTACCAAAATTAGAAAGGGCAAGTTCATGGGAAATGTAATAAGTATGGGCATAAGCGTCAAGGCTGTAGAAGTCAGGAAGAAAAGAAAGGACGTGAAGAACAAGCTTTTTTAGTGTCAAGTGGTTGATGAAGAATGTACAAGTAGGATTACTCATGAACATCAAGATGATTGCGTGTTTACGGAGTTCCAACAAATAGATGGAACAGAGGATATGGAAATAGAAGAGCCCGGAACTCCGAGTCAGATTGTCACGACCAAGAACCAGAATGTCAACAACACAAATAGACAAGGCGAGTCCGATACATCTGACCCTCTATTTGAAATAAATGATGTGATTATAGCCGATGATGATCTCTGTAAAATGGAGATGGTACAAATCAATTGGTGACAAGGTCAAATCAACATGGAAACGTGAACATCTGTGAAAACAAGCATAGTCTCTTATGCAGGGAGTCCGTCATCGACAGAAAATGTTCCGTTAGGCAATGTCAGGCGGGACATTGTGACAACAGCCGATGCCTCAGTGGTTTCTGAGATACGACCACCGAAACGCAACAGAATCGGATACAAACACTGTATACGAAACCCCGATATTGTAAAATGAAGCCATTGAATCTCCACAGCGGGAAATGTGGGTGAAAGCAACACGAGATGAATTAATGCGCTGAAAGAATAAGAGACATGTTGTGTTCAAGAAAAACCACCAAACAAAAGGTTATTGGGACAAAATGGGTGTTTGCAATTAAAAGAAACGAGCGTGGTGAAATCGAACGATTTAAGGCAGGGCTTGTTGCCCTTGGATACCGTAAGACATATGATATCGACTATACCGAGACATATTCTCCGCTGGTGAGCTAAAATTCGGTGAGAATTTCAAGGAAATATGTTGCCAAATGGGGATATTTATACATCAGCATGAGAAAGACACGGCATTTCTCAATGGATTGAACACTTACCCGGCTTTGCACTTATACCTTGAGGTGGATATATGTACACCTCTTAGTAAGAAGAGGTGTACATATATCCACCTCAAGGTATAAGTGCAAAGCCGGGTCAAGTGTTTAAGCTAATTCGGAGTCTATATATACTTAAACAAGCGGCAATAACATGGTTTAGGACCATAACAAGTGGTTTCGTCACTATGGGTTTCAAGTCCTGCACATCCAACTCATGCCGAAAAGTGTGAAAATTCGTGGATTTACGTAGCACTAAATGTCGATGAACTGCTTATTGGTGCGAAGTCGGTTGAGGCAATAAAAAGGGTTGAAGACGAAATCCTAAAATATTTCAAGTTGAAGGTGCTAGGAAGCGTCCGATTAAAACTTGGCATTGAAATGGATTACAAACAAAATCAACGACAACTAAAGTTAAGTCAAGGTACCTGCATTCAGAGGATGATCGAAAATTTTAGTCAGATCAAGTCGAAGCCAGAAACAAATCCAAATGTTGAAGGACGGTTTTTGTACAAGTGCAAGGAAAAGGACCCAAAAATAGAAAAACGTCCTTTTCGGTCACTTGTTGAATCACTGTTATATATTGCAACTGGGACACGGCCAGATATTGCGTATGCTGTTTGTCAATTAAGTCGACACCTGGAACATTGGAAGGCCGGAATTCGAGTACTCAGACACCCCAAGTCAAGTTTAAGCAAAGGAATTTGTTACCATGGGAATACAGATGGTATCAAGGTTGAAGCTTATACAGATGCAGACTGGGAAGATAACATTAAAGTCGATGATCAACATCTGGTGTGATGGTGATGATAAATGGATCTCCCGTTATTTTCAAGCCGAAGATTCAACAGAGTGTGTCGTTGAGCACAGCAGAAGTAGAATACATGGCTTTATCGAAGTAGAATACATGACTTTATCGTTATGCATTCAAGAAGTATTGTGGACAAAGAGCTTACTGAAGGTATTGAAAACTAATGTCGATTATCCCATTTCTGTCTACGAAGATAACCAGAGTGCAATTGCTACTGCAAAAAATGATGGATACCAGAGTCGTGCGAAACATATCGACATTCGGTATCATTTTGTGCGGGAATAAGTCAAGGCCAAGATCGTGGACGTCACGTATATTGAATCAAAATTTCAATTGGCTGATTTTTTAACTAAGGCGATTTCGAAATAGAAGTTTCGTTTATTTATTGAGAAGGCCAAGAATGGGAACTTCTAGCCGGGGGGGGGTATTGTACCTAGATGGCAGTGGTAACGGTGGTACATTTATTACATATGCATTATAAAAAGGTACGGGGTGGAGCAGCTGGGATGAGCAATGGAACTAATCAGTGGACAACGGTTTTATAACCGGTGGTCTATCCACATTAAGAAGATAGGACATCTATCGTTGATTAGCTAGCGTAAGAAGGTACCTAGAGAAGACGATACTAGTTAAGCACATTCTAATTTGACATACTTTACAAAACAATTCCAGCGCCAAGTCTCTTTCATTACGATCGCATGCTGAATTCTTCCCGGATGCTTTGGTCGATAGCGTCCCTCAGAGTCTTTGGCGGATGCCGGTAAAGACTCTGCTTGACGGGACCATGATTCAGTCCCTTCATGAAGCCCTGCATGGCAGGGGCACCGGCTCATACACTATATTTGATAACAAATATTGGATCTTCTGAGCGTAAGCTTGTAAACTAAGCTTACCTTGCCGGGGACCCATGAACTCTTGCCGGCAACTAAGTTCCATTTCCGGAGCTTCGAAGTTGAGCTTTAGCTCAGCTTTTAATTCCTGATAAATCAGGAGCGCATATTCATCAGTGGATATGCGACTCATTGCCCATGCCCTGGCGCGACCGCCCAGGCATGTAGTAGCAAAATAAGCTCGTTGACGCGGGTCAACAATCTTTTGCGCAGAGATGGCATCTTACACCTCTGCGAACCATCTTCGAAGGGGTTCACTCCGTTCACCAGTAAAGGGCGGTATTCGCGCCTTTACAACCTCAACTTTCGCTGTGGGCGTTGAAGGTGGCGGCCGCGACATCAATGTCGCGGAGAGTACATGTGGATCAAGATAAAGTCTTTTAAAACGTCTTAGCATATCCAAAGCTTCCTCCGAGTGTTTGCCTTGGAGGATGGTGATGATATCGGTCCCTATGGTCCGCATAATCTCCACAACAACTTGCACGGTACGTTGTTGAAATTGAGGGAAGGCCTCCCTCACTATGTCTTGCTCACATTGACGCTTGCTGGTCGTCGACATGTCGACCGAGCGACTCTTAAAAAAGCGTTCCGCTGGTTAGCTAGCGGAATGGAACGAACAGTGTTCGTTAAGACGGACGACAAAAGGCTACCCGGTATAACAGGCTAGCTCTTACAGGCTTACACTGTATAAATTGCGGGTCGAAAGCCTGGGCTGAGGCCATATTGGCTCGGCGAGACATTCCTAGCTTCGGGTCATGTACATCATAGTGCACCTGGCTGACTTGACGGACGCCATGTCCACATCTCTGAGTGACGGCTTTCTATTTGGTGGCCGTCCGAATTGGCGACCTGGCCGGAGACTAGGCGGGTCAGGATGGGGATCACTGCACCGATTCCATGTCTTCATCTACCGGCTCCTCATATAATGCTGGGCTGGTCCAGACGCCTGTCTTTCCCGGCGGGAAGGCTGCTCATGTGGTCTTGGACTGGAGCGGCCAGCATTGGACCGACGCTGCTCCTCCAAGTACCTTTCCATCATGGCCGAAAACATATTCTGAAGGTGGTCCGGCACTTGAGGACCAGCTCGACGACCAGCTTGAGGAGTAACCTGGGGACCAGTTTGGGATTCCTTCTTAATTCTCGAATCCACCATGGGTCTAGATCCTCCACTACCGTCCGGGTATGGACGTTATGCTGTCTGACTTGCTTCCGATCGGGGACACGTGGATCTTCGTTTCCTCCAAACTTGGTGACCATTTCCACGTGCGCTACTCCCCTAGGGTCAAGCGTCATACGGGTAATACCCACAGATGAATCCGTCGAATCTACCTCCGAAGGGGCGGATTCGTACAGTGAAGAACCTGAATGTATTCCGGTTGGTCTGCATGCTACCGGCGGTGAAGGTGTGGTCGCCTTAACAGTTGCTGTCATCTTTTGAGGTTGAGAGCGACCCAATAACGATACCAGACGGTCGTGAAGCGCGCTGGATGCTTCCTTTAGCTTATCCGCCTCCAGGTCAAAATAACTGGTTCGGGTCGAAAGCACTGGTATTGATGCCGGCTAGTTTGAGCTGGTCAAACAGTCCTCTAATAAGGGCTTAGTGACTACCTGAAAACGATGGGGGAGAAACGGGACCCTTTAATCCACCCAGGATTTTGGGTCGAGTAATCTTCAGACCCCCATCTGTCCGCAAGAACTGACCCAACTCTATGGTGGTAAGCACGCTCCAGGTATGTCTTTTCTTCTCCTTCTTCAAAACGTAGCCTATTATGTGTTACTCCGATCTGGTCCACCGTATGGGGTAGGTGGCTTGGATGGTGGTCTGGTCCTGAGCTGACTAGCTTTTCACTCTGGTCATATCCAAGCTTCGGTTCTTCTTCTTTCTTTTTCTTTTCTTCTTTGATATCCATCCATGCATTTGTTTCTTCGGATCATGGTCAAATCTGTTGTGGAGTGACTCAACAAAATCAGGAATAAGTGGTCCGTACACGGCTGTTGATTGGTGGCTGTGGGAATACCCATCAAGGTGGAACCGTTGATGGGTGGGACAGGCTGGTTCTGTTCAGGATGGTATATAAGTGATAACGGGTAATCGCAAACGTGGAGAAAAATAAGATGATACCGTTGTCACGCCCTATCCCAGAGACTAACGAACCAGCGAGTATCACGATCGGATGTGAATACCTAGATACTGGACTAAGTTTGTGTGAGCGTGCGATACCGGATCGGGATAAGCGGGACTAAAGACAGTGTGGTATATCAGGCACGGCAAATCCCGGTCATTGGAGTGGATCGATCCAAGTGTTTTGAGTTGATGAGATATGGAAATCCCGGTTGACCGGCCGAATAATTTGGTTCCGCCTTAGGATATGAATATCAAGTATATGACAGAGCATGACGCGTGAAATGGCGAGCTGTTTGAGCCTTACCGACTGGAATAAGCGACAGGGGTCAATGAACTTGCTCCGAATCAGCATTAAGAGATCAGATCGGATCCAACACCAAGAGGAGTGCTGATTCGGGTTCAACCTTGCGGTTTAACATACAATGGAGGTTGAAGATAGGGATAAGCGAGCGGGAGATGTCGATGTTTTGGTGATCCGGAGGTGTTTCGAAGACATCCGGGGCTGATTCGCCCTAATTTCCTTGCCGGTCATGAAACAGTTTGGATCAGCCTCGAATCACCTTCCAGGTGTGGAAAGAGAAGGAGTTACAGACAAGGTCGGGTTGGAATTAGGCGAACAATGCCTGAGAGACCGATCCCGTGCTGATTCATTCCTGATCCTTGACGAATCAGGTTGGTTAAAGATCGCCGTAGAGCCTGTCGGGATCGGTCCAAAAGTGGTACGGATCAGATTGAAGATGCATTGAAGATTGGTCTATGGTGGTACCGGAGCAACGTTGCGACGAGATGGGCAAGATTAAAACATTAGGTGGGTCACATAAGCTGGTGTATCGTACATATATAATAACAGGATTGAATTTATTAGATATGCATATATTATAACAGGATTGAATTTACCCCCTAAACAAAAAGTCGCTCCGCCACGTGTCGCGGTCATTGGGAGCACAGGGTTAACTAGGCCCCTGTAGCTCAACTTAATTCCCTGTTAAGACGCGCATAGACGCATTTTGGCTTACCGGAAGTCCCCCGACGGGATTTTTTTTAATTTTTCAACCCTCACCCCCTCACGCGCACGTGTTTTGAACACGTTTTAATGATTGGAAAGGTTTCGTGGAGGTAACGTTTGTGGTTTACTGGGAAGATCGTGGTTTTATTGTGGTTTTCGTGGTTTCCCGTTATCTTTCGTTTTATTGGCTGGCCTGATCGGATGAAGTTTCCCGATCAGTGCCTTTAGATACTTTAACTAAGTATCGACACTAACTCGTTCTCCGGTGAAGATTTCAACCCGAGAACTCACCCCCGTCTCGAGAAGGTCATCCCCTCCGACCTGATTCGAATCATCCTTCTCATCTAGAGTCCACCATAGAAAGTGTAACCACCGCAGATCACAAGGTATGATGAAGTTAAATATGGATTCTATTGTACATGACCGGTCGGATGGCCGGGAGGATCGGATCAGTCATCATAGTGATGATTCTTCCTATAGTGATGCCGACGGAGTACCCCCTCCGATAGTTGGTCGTCCGGGCTAGTGGATATCCGAATTCCGCCCAAAACCTCCGTTCTGGATTTGGAATTCGGCTCCACCACAATGGTGTCACTTGGTGACTCAGGATATTACCGTGATTGCTTTGATGATGAAAAAGGTGTGAAAACCAAAGTGGAGGAAACTTTTTCGGGTGTGTATGAGGAAGGCGTATCGCCTCCGATGCTGTCCAAACGTAAAGGAAGCGATGGTCGACCTGGTCCGGTGGAGTTCCAGGTCGAAATTAAAGATGAAACAACTCCCACAAGGCTCCGATCGGAACCAATCTGGGTTATAGTAAAATCAACTATAATCCTGGAAGGGAACGGGGTGCTGACCTCGATCCTATGCATAAAAATAAAATTGTAAAAGAGAAAAAAGACATGGGGGCGGATCGATAATGACTCACCTAAAAAATATGTGAAACCTAACTCGAAGATGTTCGAAGATGATGAAGAAAAGACCGTACCAGCCGAAAAAAAAAACACGGTTCAGGATGTAGTTTTACCTTCGGGAGTTTAACAAATTTCCTAGTTCCTAGCTACCAACCGAGTGATGAAGATCATAAAACCCAAGATCATCGGGAAGCTTGAAGGTCGGGCGACCAGGCCGGTTATCACAGGTAGTCAACTTGACCTGATCAGGAACCTCTTGGCGCAGATCGACGAAGTTGGTTTCACTACTGGTGCGTTCGACGCGAATATGCTGTTCGATCTAGACCAAGGAACGATCAGAGAGGCTATGATAACGCTGTACGACCACATCGCCTCGTTGCTTGGGGCGAACACCGTGGTCCATTCGCCGCCGGCTGATCCTTCACACCGATCAAAGTTGGTTGAATATCCTGTGGATATCGAATCGATATATCAATCATCAGCACGGTCCGGAGCGGATTTTACTGATTCCTCGGTTGGAGTGACGCGTATGACATTGGGCTCGAAAGGGAATCAAACAGACTGACTCCAAGGCCGAGTCGCAGAACAGGAAAAAAAGCCTGAACCGGGTCAAGTCGGGTCAGAAGACAGTTTTGAAGATGCTCAGGAAATCGGACAAAACAACTCGACCCCCAACAATAACCCTACCGGCATACCGCAAGTTCCGGAACAAATGCGAACCATGTTTACGACTATGATGAACCGTTTCGTATGAGAACAACATGGACTACCTTAGTATACACAGGACAAGGGCAACCATGGCAATCGAGACCGAACATGAATCAATCGACGGCTAAATCGGTTAAGAAACCTGTAGATGTGGATATGGAATCAGTTCGATCAGCCGGAATTGTCCGATCGATATGCCAAACCAGTCATCAAGACTGATTCCACAAATCACCCCCACGTAGTGACGTGGATATGGAATCAGATGGTGAGATCAGTCAGCACTTTTATCCGGACGATTTGGAAATGGAGATGCCTCGTAAGGCAAATATGGCCTCGGCGCATGAAATACGATAGTGATTCGGTAACAGTCACTCGAGTCCGGATGTCGGCGATCTCTGAACTAAAAGATTTTACCGGCAAAGATGTGGATGTTGATCAGGCTAGAGCCTGCCTGGGTCGGACGAAATCAGCTTTTTTGGGAGATAAACATCGGAAGGTGAAAGATGTTTGATTTTCGCTGATCTGATAAAGGGTCCGGCCAAGAACTGGCTAAAGCAGTTAAGCCGAGAAGTACATTTAAAGTGGTCTCAACAGTGTGAAGAATTTGAGGAGCAATATTGCAACTCAGGGGTATCTGAGACAGTATTACCATATGAAGAATAGATATGATGAAGCACCTTTTGAATACTTACACCGGTTGGATGTTGCTGGTCTGCGAGCCGAAATGCCGATCAAGGATCCACGGCACGCGAATATGGCTCGCGAACATGATGAACACTTTATAGGCACTTTGGACAACCGCGACTTGGCCGATCAGCTAACTCTAATTCGTATAAGTAACGCGGAAGAATTGGAACTGACCCTGACAACGTTACATCGAGCTAAAAGTTGAGAAACCAAGGTCGAGATAGGATTGAATCCATATCGATCTAAAACACACCTGGACCAGGTCAAGACGCCAGCGGCTCGGCCGACAAAAGCGATCCGGATGATTGCGAAGGAATCGGACAGTTCCAGTTCGGGAGAAGAAAGTGGCCGGTCAAGGTTAGGCTCAGATGAAGAGCAATATTGCCATATCTTCACGATGGAGCCGGTATTCCGCCCAAGATCATCGATTAATGGCGTTGATGGACGAAAATCTTGCGGAGCCCAGCCTGATCAGGACCGACCTCGCAAGAAATGCGTACACTGTGGGTCGACTAAGCATGGAGATCGTGATTGCTGGGAGAGAATCAGATTGGAAAATGTGATGGTAAGGGTCATCCCTCGGATCATTGTTTTTTCGTGTGTAAGACTTGTGGAAAGATTCACGACGCCGGTGCTTGCCCAATTGAAGAGTTTTTCAATCAGATGCGCAAGTGGTACGTGCCGACTAAACATCCCGGCATGCTTCACCGGATGTCGAGAAAATGTTAAACTAGATCGCTTGCCAGGTTGGAATCTGGTTCGAGCCGAGCGGTCTACGTTCAGCATTTATGCATACGTCGGTAGCAGGAATAAGTTTGATGAAAAGGAGAGAACCGACAATGCATGTTCTATTTTAAATTGTGCCGATCGATGTCCGGTTTACAGTCTCAGCGTGGATGAATGTTCCCGTTCGGATCATGGAGCTGGGCCTACCGCCCGGTGAATCCCGAGGATACTGGAAGTGTCACTCTCCTGACAAGTGTTTTAAACAAGCAAAAGCTAAAGGGAAGATAAATAACGAAAAGCCACTATTCTTTTTGACTCTGGAGCAGAAGTCTCGATTATCGACTCCGCCTTTTCTCGTAAGGTGGGACATCGTATAGACAGTACCCAGAGACAAGAATGTGTTTTGATCGGTGAAAGTTCGTACATGACCGAAGGACGGTCACGTGCTAAAATCACTTTGGCCGGTTCCCTGGTCTATTATTTAAATGCTTGGGTTAGCTGTTCAGGACGCGATACTGGGAATGGATTTCATGGTCCCAGCCGGTATACGGCTTGATCTGTCTCATGGGACCCTCCCAGACGAGGTGCAAATACTGTTAACCGGCCGACGTCCATTATATGGTACTCATATGCAGATTCTCAAAACGGGTCAGTATGAAAACATTGCGGTAGCCCGATCGGTCGATGTGATGATTCGGTCGACTGATCGGCAGCAGAAATTGTGGCTAACTCGTGGTGAACGATGGGTACCGACTTTCGTAAAAAGGATTGGTAGATCAAGCTATATCAGAATTTATCAACATACCTGATCAGTCATTAATTGTTCATGAAGATATGATCATAGGGATGTGATTGCCTGAAGGGAAAGTACCTAGACAGATAGGGTATGTCTCAGTGGGATCACGAAGAAATATCGAATGGCAAAATCTGGCGTATCAAGCCACCACAAACCTGATTAGTGAAGAAAATTTGGTAGACGAACACCTCACATTTGGTTGAAAAGCCGGAATATACAACTCCGACCAAGTTATTGACCAGTGGATCGTCGGTGAAAGCGACAGGTGAAAGTCGGGTCAAAAAGGTCCACAAATGTTGAGCTATATTAGACCCGGATAACCAAAGGCCACGGAGGTGGATGAAAATGCTGAAGACACGATTAAAGACGACTCTGACGCCAACAGAATACGCGAGAACCAGGATTGTGGGGAGAAATTGGAACATGAACCTGTTGAAGTTGGTAAGGAGGAAGTGGAATCCGAAGTAGATCACCAGTCAGATGATCCGCTAGGGGCGATCCAGGCTAATGCCGAACCGGAGGGAATGTGTATACATGTAGGTGGTGATCAATACATTGAAGATATCGAGAAACAGGTGGCGGTTTTGCCAGAAGTATCACCCAATATTTACCGGAGGTCACCCGGGAAGATCTACAAGTCGGTGACCCTGAAGTAAACACCCCCAAGCAGATCGATCAACTAAAAAAGATCATCTGCAAAAGGCGTCATTTACTGATTGGGGAGGGTAATGCCCTACCCCCAGCTGCTTACGGATCCGTTTGTGATATTGATGTGGGAAATGCGAGACCAATCGCTCAACGTTGTCGCAAAGTCGCACCACAATACCGGCAAAAGCTATCCGATTTGATCAAGGGCCTGTTGAGTACAAAAATCATCCGACCCTCAACGTCGCAGTGGCCATCACCGATTGTGATTGTGATAAAAAAGAATGGGGTTGATATTAGAATTTGTATCGACTATAGGATGGTGAATCCCCTCACGAAGTTGGTGGTTTATCCGATGCCCTCGATAAATGATTTACTTGAGGATCAAGATAAAGTTTAATGATTTTGTTCACTAGACATGGCTAGTGGTTTCTGGGTGGTTTGACGACCGATCGTGATCGAGAGATATCTGCTTTTGTTACACCGTTCGGTCTTTTCGAATGGAATCGGATGCCTCGGATTGAAGAACGCTCCGCAGATCTATCCGAGATTGATTGACAATGCTCTCTACGGATACTTCCAGATCAGTGCCGATCAAAAGATCACCGATCTGCCCGATGTGTTCACGGAAGGTGAACCAGACCAGGATCAGTGACGATAGTCTTGGGAAGGCTATCATATATAGACGATATCTTGGTTACGGCAGTGTCGTGGGATATTCTATGCGACAAGGTCGAACGACTCCTCGCCACTTGCGAGCGCTGGAATTTATCGATCAGCGTGGCCAAGAGCTTCTGGGGTCAGCCCAAGGTCGCTTACTTTGGTCATAATGTGTCGATTCAGGGTTTCGAAGCAAATCCGAAGGAGTTGGGTGCGCTCAGTAATCTTTCCTTTCCTCGTTCACTAAACGCAATGCAGTCTCCCTATATTATATGAGTTGAAAGAAGTTTATTATCACAGGCTACGAGAGCGTGATCAGTTGGGAAAATCACCGAACAAGACCAGTCACGAAACTAAAATCAACGAATCGGATCTCAAAACCGGCGCGCTGAACGACCGAACCGTGTCTGGATCGGAAGGTAATATGGAACGAGCTATGGTAGCTTTCAGTATGTTGAAGGCGAAGATGATTTCGACCCCGATATTGAAACATTTGGATTCAAAACAGATTTCCGTAGTGATTTTGTATGCAATTAAGTGGACAATATCAGCCGCATTGGTCCAAGATCACGATGGAGTGTATTGTCCAGTGACGTTTACAAGCCGGACGTTAAAACCGGATGAGGTTAACTATGGCATGGTGGATAAGGAATGCTGGCACTATTACGCGTATTGGATGTTTGTTATTCTATGCTGGTGACCAGACCGATCAAACTACTGTCTAGACGGTCCACCTTAGCTTGGTTATTGTCTCCAAACGGAATTGACGGATGCCTAGGGCGATGGGCAGCGCTATTATCTCAGTGGACCTTGGAAATCATCAAATGCACCAAGGGTGAAGAAAAAATTATCGGTACCCTAGCAGCCAGTATCACCCCCCGGCCAGGAGTCGACGAGGCCCTGATCGAGGTCGCTCCTTCGAAACGCGCGAGAATCGACCATTATACCCCCACCGGCCGTCGGATTGGATGAAGACCGGCCGTCGGATGAAGACTTGATAGTCATAAGTTTCGACGGATCCGCGAGCGTAAAGAAAGGTGTTAGCGCGTATAGTGCGTTGCTGTGGAAATTACCGGAATGGACTATCATATCTGCTGGTTCAGATATACTCCAGGTATCACAGTCAATGAAGCCGAATACCGTGGTTTGTTGCTGGGTTTGGATCTCCTCCAAGAGCAA
This sequence comes from Sclerospora graminicola, assembly GCA_001887855.2. Taxonomy (NCBI): domain Eukaryota; phylum Oomycota; class Peronosporomycetes; order Peronosporales; family Peronosporaceae; genus Sclerospora; species Sclerospora graminicola. The sequence continues at coordinate 6,552 of MIQA02008972.1, read as the reverse complement.
AAGAGTGGAAGGGTAATCATATGTAAAGATTCAAATTTTATGATCCGACGGACCACCGGGGAAATCGACTGCAAAGCTCCGCGCCTGAAGTTGTTGAATGATCGCGTTATGAAAACCCTACGAGAATGGCTGAACCATGACCGTGAAACGCGACTGGAACTGGAGTGCGGATCACCTGGCCACAATGGTCATGACGACAGACTGGATCGATGTTTACTGATAATGCAGTGCTGGAGGAATTGGTCAAGATTTATAGATTACCCGAGCTGATTCACTCAGAAGATAAAGGAAAATCAGCACAAATATCGATCATGACGAGGTCACGAATCAGATCGACACCTACCAGACAGGTTTCTCGAGAAAGGTTACCGGAAGAAATAGTGCAGAAGCTGCGGATTAAAAGGATTCTCAAGACGCAAGATGAAGAAAAGTGGATTGTTGATTTGAAAATCTTCTTGAAGGGTGACCTGGAGAAACTGAGCCAAAATGAAGCGAAGAATTGTGTAAAAATAGCTTCCACTTACGAAATGGATGAAAACGTTTACTTTTCTATTACTCTCAAGCTGAACAAGCTGACGCAGATCTCGACCGACCAGCGAAATTGGTGATTCCGGAGACCCTACAAGCCGATATTTACACCATTATCATGTCAGTTTAGAGGGTGGTCACCAGGGCGTTGGCCGGGCATACCACAGAATTCGCAAGCATTTTCACTGGAGAGACCTATATCGAAGTGTACAAAAGTTTGTCGGAACATGTACAGATTGAGAAACCGGGTATGGTATGCCGACTATTTGAGGTAGATCGCCCGGGAATATCCAGGCGGCCTACCCCTGTCAAGTGATAGCGATGGATCACATTTCCTCCTTGCCGAAATCGTTCAAAGGCAATATTGAACTGCTGATCTGGACCGATTTGTTTACCGAACTGGTGATCGCTAAAGCTGGATCTACTCGAACAGCCCAACAGGTTTCCTGCGGCTATGAGGAATGTGCCTTTAGGCGATTCGGTGCAAGTGAAGTGATCAGGCACGATTGGGAACAGGGTTTTATGGCTGAAGTTTTCCAATCGTTTAATCAGATGCTTGGTCAGAAACAAAGTGCGACCATGGCCTACCGGCCGCTAGCGAACGGTAACGCTGAACGGATGGTACATACGCTAACCAGAGCTATTAAGATGTATGTCGCTGATTCTGCCCAACAAGATTGGGATGAGTATGCAGAGAGACTGGTATTTGCGTTAAATTCTTCTTTCGGTCGGATCAGGGGAGATACTCCCTTTTATTTGGCGTATGGTTGGGACCCCCGATCTACCATCGAATCGGTGATTTCCGTCGGTTGTACCCGAGGCCGAGATCGCGAAGCCCGTCGATGGCGTATGCGACTTTAGCGCCATTACCAACATGCGCGGGAACAGGTCAATGAGCGACTTCGGAGGGCGATTCAAGAAATAGCTGATCGGAATAACGGTCAAGTTGATTCTATTTATATTGAACCGGGATCAAGGGTTGGCTTTACTTGGATCGCGTGAAAGAACGATATGCCAGGAAGTTAGCACATATGTGGCACTGACCGTTCAAGCTGATCGGCGATCATGCCGCCCGGTTGATCACCGCAGGTACCGATTACGGAGTTTTCCTGATCGTCCATTTGTCGAAGCTGAAACTGGTCCAGGATTATCCCGATCGCCCAAAAACCAGGTTGTCACTCGAAGATCAGCCAAGGTTTGATTTCGATGAGGCTCTTTTGCCTGAAGACAGTTGGGAAAGAGTGTTAGATCAAAATGAATTCGAAGTTGAGAAGATTTTGGACACCCAATCGGGCAAAAGGACCCGATTCGGTCGAACCCATCGTGTTTTCTTGGTCCAGTGGAAATGTTATGATGATCCAGCGTGGGTGGATGAACGAGACCTCAATTGTGGAGCTTTGCTAAGAGAATTTGAACGCGATCGGGTGAGAAGGAACCGATTCGGAGCTATGCAAACTCACGAAGAAGGCAACCAGGAGTCACAGTAGTCTAAGTCGGACCGTTATCATTGGCTAATCTCTATGGATTAGCCAATGATAATGGTCCAGCCAAGTCGAGATCGAGTTGAGTAAGCTGGTTCGGAGTCAACGGACCTATATATATATTCATGATAATTACATTCACGTGCATATGAATAATCAGATACGCAAAATGAGAACAAGATTTGTAATCTGGAGATACGGTCTCGAATATGGAATACAAGAAACACTAGAAACGTTATCGCGATGTATTAATGGTTAAAAGAAAAACGAAACGAAACTAGTTGTCGCGATAATTATGGACCATATTTCGCACGCAGACGAGAAATCTGAAGCGCCGGATGATCCATGGGAATACTAGTTTTGCCAAGGATCTTGGCGATCAGCGAAGGCCAAAGCATCTCGCAACGTGCCGAACGGGGTCGGGTGCCTATAACCAGGATACCATTCCCCGCCGTCAGCCGTAACGCCTTTCGATTCCACTTGGCGAATAGGCAGAGCAATACGGCGGGAAACAGGAAAACATCCAAGTCACATTCGCCGATCTGGATCCTACCCACCACGAAATCGCAAATGGTGGCCCAAGCAGCTTCCAGCTTGCTGCGGCGACGCTTGCGAGCATGGAAGTAAACCTCGGTCCAAGCATCCTTGCACATATTCGGGGTGATCGGGAAATGATGGGTGGCCTCCCATATCGCCTGACCATGGTCCTTGCAGAATTGATCCAGACGTGCCTTCAAAGCGCGGAACCATGGGCGTTCGGGAAAGCCTTACCCTGGCATAGGGTTCGCACGAACTTTTTAGGGTTTCGAATCGATCATGACCCGAATAGCGTTAGCGGTGAGCAATCCTGGTAGCTACTCATCCTTCTTAGGCGCCGACGACCTGACGGGGAAAATCCACCTCCCTGGACGAGACCAACAGCGAGGAACATTCTACTTTTTATCCAGGAGGACCATAGGCGTTAAGTCCCATAAGTGACGCAGACTCCAAGGCTGTCGATTCACCATCTGAGCCGCTGTTGGCAGATCCTTTTCAATAACGCATTGGTCCATGAAATTCTTGCTTGGATCGTAGCTGAAGTCATCACGGTGGACTGCTGACTGTGAAGCTGGAATGAAGACGCCAGTAAAATTGGGAGGCCTACTGGTCGGCGTCGCATCAGCCGTCAGGGGATCACTCGAAGTGGTCGGAGCCGGTCGCTTTTCCTCCAGTTCGTCCATCCCATTGTCGTCTGAATCAGGCAAATTGATGGCTTGGTTCAGCGAGGTTGATCCCGGCGGGTTCGCGGTAGAAGCTCGACGATCAGTGCTACGCGACTTGGCCAAAGCAGTTCATGTGAACATGCGACCAGATAGACCGAGACAACATGATGGGCAGCATCAGTGACGGAGTGTAGGTATATCAGGAACCGCAGAACCTGGTCATTGGATTGGGTCATTGATGATCCAAATGTTTGAAGTTAGATGGGATACAGAAATCTTGGTCTGATCGGTCGAATAACTTGGACCCGCCCTAGGATATGAAGATCAGGTATATGACAGAGCATGATATGTGAAGTGGTGAGCTGTATGAGCCTTACCGAACTGGGATAAGCGATAAAGGTCGATGAATCCACCCTGAATCAGCATAAAGAGATCTGATCGGGTCCAATTCAAGAGGAGTGCTGAGTCGGTGCCATCCTTGCGGTCCAACATACAATGGAGGTCGAAAATAGGGTTGAGTGGAGCGGGTGATGTCGATGTTTGCTGATCACTGTACATATCGCCCTGATTACTGTCTGTCACTGTGTTGGTCACGACCCTTTCCTGATAGCCCCGAATCCGCTTCCAGGTGTGGAGGAGAAGGATTTCAGTCAAGGATCGGGTTGCATGGGCCACAGTGCCTGAGAGACCGATGCCGAACTGGTTCTATGCTGATTCCCGAGGAACCAGAGTGGTTGAAGATCGTCAAGAGAGTTTGATCGTGATCAGTCCAGGAGTGGTACGGATCAGGTTGAAGATGCGTCGAAGATGTGTTTACGGTGGTACCGGAGCAACTTTGTGACGAAATTAGCAAGATTGAAGTATGAGGTAAGCCACATCAGTTGGTGTATAGTACATTAGCTATTGGATATTGCATATATAATAACAGGTTTTGATTTACCCCCTAAGCAAAGAGTCGCTCCGCCACGTGTCGCGGTCAATGGGAACACAGCGTTAACTAGGCCCCTCTAGCTCAACTTAATTCCCGGTTAAGACGCGCATAGACGCATTTTGGCTTACCGGAAGACCCCCGACGGGTTTGTTTAGGTTTTCAAGCCTCACCCCCTCACGCGCATGTGTTTGAACACGTTATATTAATTGGAAAGGTTTCGTGGAGATAACTTATGTGGTTTACTGTGGAAGATCGTGGTTTTATCGTGGTTTCCGTGGTTTTTCGTTATCTCTCGTTTTATTGGCTGGCCTGATCGGACGAAGTTTTCCCGACCAGTGCCTTTAAATACTTAACTAAGTATCGACACTGACTCATTCTCCGGTGAAGATTCCCACCCGAGAACACCCCCGTCTCAAGATGGTCATCCCCTCCGATCTGATTCTAATCACCTCTCTCATCTAAGAGTCCACCTGTGTGAGCGTAACCACCGAAGATCAATGGGTACACAAGGTAAGATGAGATAAATATGGATTCTATCGTACATGACGACCGGTCGGAAGACTGAGAGGATCGGATCAGTCATCATAGTGATGATTCATCCGATCCTGATGCCGATCAGGATCAACGGAGTACCCCCTCGCGATAGTTGGTCGTCCGGGCTAGTGGTTTCCGAATTCACCCAAGACTTCGTTCTGTATTTGGAAATCGGCTCCACCACAGCCTTCTGCGTTGAAAACAATGGCCCCGATGCCCTCCACCGTAGCACGTCCCACCTGGAGGTAGTTAGATGCATCCTTGAGCAGCGCGCATGGCCTCTATGTACTTGGTCAATATTGGCTCTAAGATGACACAATAGTTTTGAATTCCCACCAAACGCCAGAATTCATCGAGTCCACACACAGTTGCATCATACCTTTAAAATAATGCGCCAAGCGGCCTTCCTTTTCCTCAGAGCCGGAAACGGACATTAGATTCGGGAGTAACACATTGAGGACAACAGCGGTGTTGGCACAAAAACGGGGGAAAAAACTTTCTTGATCATGAAGTGATAATCTTAGATATGAATTTGGGACGGCATAATACCGCGCGCTGACCCGGCCGCAGCAATGAACCACGAGTTCCAAGGCGCACTCAGATAAACCTCAGAAAACCAGTCCGCATACCGATCTTCCACATCTGCACGCAAGCATTTAACACAAGCAAGCGCGAGAGCTTGGAATTGGTCCGTTATGTGCGTGTCATGAAGCAGCCGTATAGGATAGAAGAGGACGTTCTTGTGGTACTGGTCGGTCTTGAAGAGGCTGCGCTTCTCGCCCACCTTCCGGCATACCACGTGATAAGTGATATCACTGGCCACACGTGCTTGTATGCGTTAGCGATCGGGTACGCGTGATTGAGGCTTCCGTACGAGAGCTCCAAGTCAACGTCGAGGTACCGCTTGGCGACGTCTCGTGTAGAAGCAAAGAGGTCCTGAAAGGCCGCAGTGTGTTCCGTTCGCACGAACATAAACGACCACGGAATAAAATGCTTCAAAACTTACCGTTGCCCTGTACCTACCAAACTTAACCTGTACTCAGCCGCCACAAACGGAGTTTGTATGTGCCATTTGATGAGCCGAGTACGCTGGAGCCTTGGACCTCCACAGCTTGCTTGATGTTGAGCAGCAGCCGGTGGCTGGAGAGAGCCATCCCAAAAATTTTGACGGCCACCCCGTTGGTGGTAACGTCGGATTCAAACACCATGAACACGGTCATCTTGTGCCGACGGTCCTTTATCGTGTTGTTAAATGTAAAACTCTGCGCGCCTTTATGTCCGTAGTCCTCCTCCGCCGTTTCGCAGATAAACTTGTAGAAGAGCTACATAATTTTAGCAACACAGTTGATGACCCACCCGCCTTTAAAATCACACAGCACATTCGATAATATTTCAATATCCAACCAATACGTGTACAAACCCTCTTTGGTTTCGTCAGGGTGGCTTTTCGATTCTTAAGTTGAATTGTGGTGGGAATAAGGGAGTGCCTCATCTCGTTGCCCTTGTGCCTTTTTTTCAACTCCGCCTCGCACGCCTTGGGCCCGCATTTGAATATCATCCACTTCTCTCTTCAGGCAATTCGTGACGCCGGGTATGGGTTCCCGGCTCTTTGCCTCTGCATGCGCGCCGCATGCCTCCACGGCAAACTGAGTAGACCCGTTGACGGCCAATTCAACAAGTCGAGCAAACTTCGTGCACCGCGTATGGTCAGCACACACGTACACGTATGGATGCCTGAGTTTACCTTCATTGTAGAAGTGCCAATAGCGGTTTCCTTCCGTCAACTCCATCGCGCAAAGCACATCGTCCTTCGTGGTGTGAGTCGACTCACGCGCGAAGAGGCGCTTGGAGTCATGGCCATGGCTATCAGAACTAC
>MIQA02008969.1:0-11478 GCA_001887855.2 Sclerospora graminicola | reverse complement strand
TTCCTTGGGTTGGCGACATACTTGCACAAATATTCATGCAATTATGCCGGTCTTATTCGACCTCTTTCTCAGTTACTGAAGAAAGACGTCGAATAGCACTTGGATAGCCAGTGCCAAGACACATTTGATGCAGTCAAGCTCCGCTTGACTGAAACGCCTGTCTTGGCTATAGCCGATAACGAGCGACCGTTTCACGTCGTTTGCGACGCAAGCGATTTCGCCATCGGCTGTGCCTTGATGCAGCACGATCACGATCATCGTGATCGCGTAATCTTTTACCAATCGCGTCAGTTGCACCCAGCCGAGCGCAACTGTCCATTGCATGACAAGGAGCTCCTTGCCATGAAATATGCACCGTCAAAGTTTCGGATCTATCTCCTACGAGATAAACCGTTTGTGGTTTACACGGACCATGCGTCGTTATGCACGGCCGTGAATTCACCACACATTTTCAAAAGAATGGCACGATGGCTGTCATTTCTTTGCCGAGTACAACTTCACGGTTGAAGGATAGTTGAACGTGATAGCGGATGCGCTGTCACGACGCCCCGATTACGAGACGAAAACCGTCTGTAACGAGGCAATCAGTGCGAACGCAATTCGTTGCACTGCTCTGTCGTCGTCACTAGTACGACAGGTACGACAAGCGTACAAAACAGACGAGGGAAACTCGTCTGCTGATTGATTACTTAAGTAATCAATCTGATCGGAAGCGCGAGGAACTTCCAGAGTTCCTTCGCGCTCGCGTGCATCGTTATCGATTGCACGATGGTCTGTTGCTTTATAGCAGAGACCAAGATGATGATAGTCGCATCGTCGTTCCAAACGACGATGATCTCAAACATCAGATATTGTTTGACCATCATGATGCTCCGATTTCGGGGCATCAAGGTCGAGAGAAGACGTATGCTTCTCTCGCACGCGATTTCTACTGGCGTATACCAGTATAAATGGGTACGCAAGTACGTACGCGCTTGCGAGATTTGCCAGCGCGTCAAGCCTGCGTAATCTGCGCAGGCTCCCCTTCAATCGCTGCCGGTTCCTACAGAGTGTTGGAAGTCCGTTTGCATGGACTTCATCTTTGGTCTTCCGGCTGATAACAGTCGGAAGACAGGAATAGTGGTCTTTGTGGACCGCTTCAGCAAGATGGTTCATCTTGCTGCAGTGTCAGCGAATGTCACCGCTGCGCAAGCAGCGCGGATATTCGTTGACACGGTATTCCGTTTACACGGAATGTCGGAAAACATTGTCTCGGATCGAGATCCGAGATTTACAGGACGTTTCTGGCAAGAAACGTTCTCTTTGTTGGACACGCAGTTGAAAATGTCAACTGCGGACCATCAGGAAACGGATGGGTAAACTGAACGCGTTAACCGCGTTCTCGGAGACATGCTGCGTTCATACGCGCATGCCTTCGAGCAGCGGAGTGACTTTTTGCCACTCACTGAGTTTGCAATAAACAACTCGGTGCATGCTTCCACGAAGCATACACCGTTCTACGTGAATGCCTTAAGGCATAAACGAACCCCATCTTTACTTGGCGGTACGCCAAATCTAAGTGGGGGAGGGACCCGCTCAAATTTTGAGCGTGTCGATGCGCAAGTTGCAGCCGCAACTTGCGAAGAGACTGACGAAGCTTCTACTGTTAACACAGTAGAAACTCAAGCAGCTTCAGATATTGAAGCTGCTTACGCGGAATATGTGTCTGCAGCAATGGCTGCAGACAATGAAGACAGCCCATCTACTTTTTATTAGCAGTAGACGGGCTGTATTACAGCGCCAAGCTGTAATACGCTATGTGAAAGATGCACTTGCTTCTGCTTTTGATAAGCAGAAGCAGAATGCAGACAGAAGTGGAAGGAAAAACACAAATTCCTTTCAAAAAGGTGAATTAGTATTGATATCAACTACTAATTTGTCTACACATGCAATTCGCAACTTCCCTACACGGAAGTTGCTCCCTAAGTTCATTGGACCTTTCAAGGTCCAAAGCGTAAAGGGGAATGCCTATACACTAGACATTCCCGCGGCCATGCGCCTTCACCCAACGTTTTACGTTGGGAGGCTCAAGCCGTACCGATCGTCTACGTCTTCGGACGAGACGCATCCCCACGGCGAATGCCGTGCTTCTTCAAGTCTCCCAAGAGAGACTTGTAATCGGTTTCCAACCGATTGTGGGAAGCCCGGAGGTTCTCCATCTCCGACTTTAGTCGATCAATCTCGACCAGCAGAAGATTATTCTTCTGCTGCAGGGCCAGATGAGAGCTTAGAATGTCGCGAATCTCATCGCGATGAGAACGATATGTCCTCATCGAGTGGGCCATATCGGCGCTCAGCCCGTTGCAGTGCCTCTCGAGTTTGCGGAGCTGCGAACCATGCTCCGCAACAACAACGGCGAGGGAATTACCAACCCCCGCCGCCCCTGATTCAGGGGAATAAACGTTATATTCTCGAGCATAGCGAAGCGCTCGGTTCCCTATAAGAACAGGCAGCGTACCGAGTACTTGGTACGCTGGTTGGGGTATTACCAAGAGTTTGACTCTTGGGAACCGATTGAGGTGCTGAGGGCGGATTCCTGACCTCCTGAAGGAGTTTGAAAAGGATACTTCTCCTCAAACTCGTAAGAAGCACCAACACTAGGTGTTAATGGGTGCAAAGTATCAGCACTAGGTGCTGATACATTGAGGGCATCAATTAAACCCTTAAATCTAGCGGGTACCGAGGTTACTCGGTACCCTCGTAGCTCCTTTTCGGTAGGACGAGGAGCTCCCTTGGGACAACAAGGGCAAGTCATGTGAGAGGGAACTCCGCAAGAGAGTCCTTCTCTAATGCAAGTAAAGTGGATAAACTCCATTTTACCTGAGCGTGAGTGCTTTATGAAGCGCTCGCGGTTTACGTGAATTTTATTCACGTATTCGTCGGGACCTCTGTCGTAGTTGTCAACAAAGGCATTCCAACTTTGCGTCACGGCGTCTTTATCGTCCCTGTTCTTGCGCGACCCTTTCCGGTTCGTATAATAGCGAGCCTGGTAGAAAAGGTCGATAAAGTACCGACATCAATCGCCGGTACTTCGATCAAAGTTATGATTGCGAAGGTCTTCGCAATCATCAAGCGTGTTAATGTCAAATAACGGGTATAGACAATCGTGCTTGGTGTGCCCACCACTTTCGGGCACAAGCGTCCATGCCGGGGTCCAAAACCCCACTTTGTACGGAACATGACGTTCCGTACAACATGGTGAATCAGAATCAGCGTAAGCCGCTTCTGCGCGTTGTTTCCATCTCAAAGTCGTCGTCATCACGACCAGGCGAGTGACGAGGACCAGGAGGGGCTCTACGCTTCTCATGCCACCGTATGATGGAATTGTCGCTGTCGTAATCGACAGCGTCAGAATCCACTTCGCCATCACTTAACGGCGAAGCAATTCTAGCGAGCTTCGCTCGCTAGATTCATTGTAGAGGACGGTGACGTCCTGCCCTCTTCTTCGGGTCAGATGACTCTCGAAGAGAAATTGGGCTTCTTAGCCACCCGCCCTGCGGCAGGTGAAGGTGCGGAAGATGTTGCATTAGCGACATCTTCCCGCCCTCTTTTAGCCACTGCTTCTGCAGCGTCTACTACGATAGACAATGGGTCTCTCTGCTTACTCTTCGACGCTACATTAGTAGCGTCAGCATGCGATGTTGGCACCTCTGCACGAAATGCAGAGGTGGAAGCTGCGTTGACAGTATCGGTAGCGCCCTTAAGAGAGCCGCCGCGTTTCCCGACCATTAGTTCTTATGGTCGTTAATAAGTAATAATAAATTTTGTTATGACCAACAAGTGCCACCATTTGATTGGCCAATATTACGTTATATTATTGGCCAACCACCTTGAGTGGGGGGTGATGTAATGGGGTGCCATTACATAAGTGATATTTAAGTTGAAATATCACAATTCAATTTCAGACTTAATGTATGAAATGCGAATATTGGATTATAAGTTGTTATAATCCACCTTGAGAACAGATTCTGATACAATTATCGAATCTAACAAGTAATCTAATGATAAATATATCATTTAGATCAGCATTATACTACATGTTTGTATGATTAGTTTAGATTTAATTATAGTTATTAACTCTAAACCACTCATAATATATTCACTCTTAAACTTACCTTCTAGTAGACACGTGAGCCTTAAGAATATATATAAATATATATATTTTAATAGACTATTTGGTTAACTAAATAGTCTACCTAAAGTTTGTCTTGAATAAACTAAGGAGGACCAAATTACATTTGGTTCTGACCAATTGCACGCTTCCTCACTTGCAATTTAATAGTGTGTGCCTGTAACAGCTAGCCTGTTACACATTACGGCATGTGGAATCAAAGAATGCATTGGATTAGGAAATCCTTCAAGTATTTCTATTATCGGCTACAAGGAGGGGTGTTATCACAGATAGAAGACAAGTGGAAGGCTAAACAACAAGCAGATCAATGGAAATCGACGGATCAAGGACAGTCGACAAAGGAGGTTTGGGCACACATACACATCCTCTCGGATTACCATGTCTGGGTGCTATACTGCGTAGCGACTTTCCAGCTTTTTGTTTTTTACGAAGGATGCTTACTGTAACGGCGATGTCCTCTTGAGCGGTCATGCACTGATATGGGGAAAGGGGTCACACATATTGTGTGGCGGTGTAAGCAGGCCCAAGGATTATAGGCTCGCTTAACAAACTATTGGAATGGCATTCACTTACCATCCAAGGAAACTTAAGAAATTACAAGTGTGCATTGCGGCGAGGCAGACTCCCGACGCCTCGGACAGCTTGAGGAAATTGCTTTGCGATCGTTGTGGGACACGAATGGATTCTTGCATAGTACAGTTAAACCGTTTATGGTGGATCTTTGTGTCGATAGGAACGGCGGAACTCTGGCATACAAGAAATCTGGAGGTACACCGTGGACGAGGATGGAAGGAGCGCGAACACGTGAAATGGGTTTGGGCTAAATGTGTCTCTCAGGTCCAAGCTGTAGCGGAATTTGAAAAACAGACGTCACGTCTGAGAGTACAAGGCATTTTACTGCAAGTTTGTTTGGAATGCCTTCTGCAAGGAGGAGAAGAGTTCGGGAACGAGGAGAAATTACGCGAGATACCATGGTCTGACGGAACAAACCGCCTGAAGTCAGTGCGTGGTGTGGCTGATACCTACCCTCGTGCAGTCTGCCAGGTCCGCTCATGGGAACGGAGATTTTAATTCTTTACCTAACTCATTACGTAACTTTATTGTAGTCAATAGCATTTAAGGCTAAATAGACCACATTTTAACAACAACAATTGCATCACTGTCTTCTAGTGTCTCCACCATGCGCGCAGTCTTGCTGACTAGGGATATATCTTGATCTACATTTTATCACTGAACCACTAGCTCCAGATCGGCTCTGACAGCACAAGACATGCTATGATGGCCATGCTGAAACACCAAAGCTCGGCATCCTCAGCAAAATTGTCAACTATCGATCAAAACCCTTGATTGACCTCATTTCGATGACGTAAATACGAATGCCAGCACTGATCTCTGCAAGTAAGAAGCTGCTACCAGTTATGGTACTGTATGGTGGTATACCTGCTAATGAAAACATATAAATTATTAAAATAATAGCAATTAATTTAGTGAGACATTATCCCCACCGGAGTTTTTATTATCCCCACCGGAGTTTTTATTATTATTACCAATGGTAATTTACCATCGTGAAGCCTTTAAAGAAGAATGTATCTACCATCTTCTCATCAGTAGGTAACGACGAATTCTGAAAGGGTGGGAAACGAAGCCGTTAAACAAAGACAGAAATTTGACGAGCATGTATCATATGTGTATCAGCTTCACTAGTACTTGGGGAAGAGTCAATCAATGCAGGGGGGGGGGCTAAAAAGCAGCCTTATGTTTTGCATCACCGCATAGAAGCTGATAGAATGATTCACAGAGCAGGGACAAATATTAAATTGTGGTCCACACTATTTGTAATCTATATTATCCGGAGGATAAAAAAAACTGCGGTGGGGATAATAAAAACTCCGGTGGGGATAATGTCTCCCTTAATTTATTAATAATTGATTTATGATTATTATTTAATGAAGTCTATAAAAAAATTGTATCAACCTTTTTATTATGAACCACATGTAATCCTTCAAATAGGGGCTCGTACGACGCCTGAGACATAATCCCAGGATTCGCGTATTCTTTGAAGCCCCCCACTCATTGCCTATATTCACCCTAAGATAAAGTTGAGCTTTTTGTTCTACTATTCCGATTGGCTGAAATAGGCCTGCTGTTGACCGGCTTTTGTCAAGTCAGGAAAAAGTTTACGCGACGCGGGACTCGAACCCGCAACCCCCAGATTCGAAGTCTGATACGCTATCCATTGCGCCAGCCGCGCTTGACAAATCCCACCACAGAAATTACAATTTATCTCTATTTTTAATTTTACGATTTGTGCTTGTGTACATTTAATAAGAAAGTGTAACTTACTAAAAGTAAATAAACGATTGGCATGGCAGAGGAAGTGCTCCAGTGCGCGCGTTTTGGAGACGACGAGAAGCTCCGAACAATAGTAGAGTCAGTGGATGAAACAGCGCGCGATGCATTGATCAATTTTATCCAGCCCGAGACGCTCAACACGCCGCTGCACATGGGTGCGTGTGTTTCGTACGTCCATGATCGTCCTCTTTACTGACGTCTTTCTCTCTGCAGCCTGTGCGAATGGCCACGCAAAGTGCGTCCAGGAACTGTTAAAGTACAATGCGCGACATGTGCCAAATGCCAACGGAAATTTACCATTGCGTACGAAAAATAAACCGATGAAACAGAGTCGTGACCTGTGTGACCCACTTGTAACATGATCGCTGATGTAGACTGGGCGGTGCAAAACAAGCATCGGGCAATTGTCAAGCTACTGCTACAAGGCGTTCAAGACTTGGACGTATTGGCTCGTAATAATTTCGGACGTGGCTGTGTCACGGAAGCTTTTCAATGTGAAGACACGGAGATTTGTACGTTCTCGAGATCGAATCGAGAGAGATGCCAGAGGATCTAACGTTGATGATGGACAGTGTCAATGCTATTAGAGCACAGCTCAGCGACAGAAGAGCGGCTGGCGGAAGGGACTGGGATGGACAAAGAAGAAAACGCCATCAAAGAAGAGATCGAGGAAGAAGGAGACAACGTGGACAAGAATTTGCCGACAATTTTGCAAGAAACAGTGCTGGAATTCAAGTTTACACCTGAATTGCCACCACTACGTGCCAGAGAGCTAGCGCTAGAGTGGAGTCACGACGCGTTTGGGTCTCGAGCAGAGGAAGATATCACAGGAGTTTCCATCTGGTCAGCTGCTCTCATTTTAAGTCGTTGGATCATCGATCATCGCGACGTTTTTGATGGCAAACACGTGTGTGAATTAGGATCCGGGTGTGGTGTGAGTGGTCTCGCCGTTTACAAGTACACGAACGCTTCACGGATCGTGCTCTCTGATCTCTTTGCACATACGATAGAGAACCTCTTGTACAATGTGGAGCTTAACAAGACGATAGAAAAGGCTGAAAAACAGAACGAGGACGAGGAAACACAGGAGCCAGTAGTTCTCGATTGCTGTGATCGATGTGGTGCAACCCAGCGCTTTACGCCTGAGAATCTCGACGGAAAACTCATGACCTGTGGAGGGTGTCGATCCGTTGCTTATTGTTCACGTGAGTGTCAAAAGAAGGCTTGGAAACAGCACAAACCTTATTGCAAGGATCGTCGGATCCAGCAAGAACAAGCCAAGACTCGAAACGAATGCAATACCGAGAGTATCCAAACCCTTGTACAAGTCCAAGCAATTGACTGGGCTCAGCGCGAGACGTGGCCGATTCAGAGTGAAAACGATCACTTCAATGTGCTCGTTGGCTCGGATCTTGTCTACCATCAAGACATTGTCCCCGTGCTCGTAGACGTAGTGGATGGCATGCTGGATGTAGGCGGTTGCTTTGTGCACGTGGCATCGCAAGCGCGCCACTCGCTCGTTGAATTTAAAGAAGCCATGGAAACGCGTGGATTTACGTGTCACGTAAAGGAAGTACCGGACGAATACAAGGCCAATCCGCTCGTGGGCGATACTGCCGTGGCTGAACTCTTTGCGCTGCATTTCAATGAAATGAGCGATGTTTACTGCATTTACACATTTACTCGTACAATCGAGCCGTAGGTAGGTCAAGGAATCGAGAACGTGCGTTGTTGTTGTTGTTTTGATTTGTTTTCGTTGATTTAGACGATCGTAGCTGGAGAATCATGCCACGCTGTTGCATCACGTTGCTCTTGTTTTCGATTCCAAACGTCTGGTGGAAGGCGTGTACTTGGCAAGAGAGACAAGAGTTTGTACTTGCATTGACCAAAGACCAGTTCCCAATTGCCGTGGATGCTTCCGGTAGAGTATGGACTGCTTCCTTGGAGTCGTCGATTGCGTAAAGAACGATTGATTTGCAACTCGACAGACGTCTACAAGAGTCAAAAAGAAGCTAAGACCGCGAGCTAAAAAACAACATTCCAATACTTTGGTATCTATCTATCTACCTGCGCCGTGGCAATGAGAAAAGCGTGCCAGCTTGCAAGAATGGTGATGGCTATCCCGGCAGCGGCCGACATGGCAAACGCTAATTGAAGGGTGTGGGCGGCCGACAAGTCGAGGAAAGGCACTTGAGCAAGCATCAGCATCTAAAGTCGAGTGAATTATTGTTTTTTTTAGCACCTTTCCACATGAAAAAGCGATTCAAGTACGTACTTTGGCATGTTGCTCCCGATTTAGCTCTGAATAGGCCGCCTTGTACGTCATATAGGCCGCATAATAGCAACCAAGTCCAAGCCATACAAGAAATGAAAAGAAATACTACGTAGGGCAATGATTTGTCAACATTTTTTTTGGCTCAGGTTAGAGCCTTTTGTCACCGTACCCGATAATTGTTACGTCCAATACAATTATTTACCCATGGACAATGGTGATCCAATTGAGCGATGCAGCGCTCACAGATGGAGCAGTGGTGAGCCCGAGGAGGTCGATCATGGCGACAGCGTCGACAATATGAACGCCCACTTGGATGACCACGTTCTCTAGCCACGTGCACACTCTGTGGATCCGTTAAGAAGACACTTGGCAATTGTATCGGATCCTTTCTATTGTTTTTTCCTTTGACAATAATTGGATTTGGTCGAATCCTGGGGAGAATTCCCGTATACTCGATATTATCCATTTCTCTATCCTCTTGGCCCTCATGATGATGACGAGTTTCTTCCATCTTCCATCTTGAAGTGATAATTCCCTTTATGGACAATAAGTTTAGTCATCCATCTGACACAATAACTTTTTTGTGGTTTACTACAACTTCAGACTTATTTAAACACGTACCGGGTTCGTAGAGCAACATAAGGCGTAATTGAAATAAATGTTAAATAGCAACACCATCGTCACGACTAAATGACACAATAACTGGAAGAAATCACACTTTTGTCAAAAACGTAGTCTCACGCGACCGGTTTACCTACTCCAGAAATAAAACCTCTAACGTCGTGCGAGCCAAAGTGGGGATAATAGCGTGCATAAAGAGACCTCCGACGAGGAATATAAGCGCTGGGACCAAAATCTAGCAGTTAGATTCAACTCGTGCCAAGGTTTCAGCGAAAAGAATAGCGTATTACTCATGCCAAAGACAACGCAGAAGACACCCGCGTACCGCATAAAACAACTAGTTATCCGCACGAATGAAGCCGCGCACAGAAAAACCCATTGCATCGGGTCACGCCATTGTGGCGACACCATGTGCATTGTGATTCTCAGAATGAAAAAATGCTACTGTATGTACACGGACTTAATTAGTAGTACCGTAAAATGCATGTCATAGGCGACACCTATGTTTCCACGGTACTACCAAACCCTGTCAAAATTGCTGTGGTCGCCTATGACAAGCACTCGTTGTTGTTGTAAAACGTAGTCTATTTAGGGCAAAGTTCACCTCTGTTCTGGAACAGCTCGGTTGAAAAATGGAGCCATCTGATTGGTCAGATAGTCGTCACCATCTCGGTTGGCTCAACTGACCTCGAAGAGGTCGGCTGAGTCAACAGATCCTCGGTTATAAAATTATACAGGAACTTTTACCCAAAACTCACAGACATGGATGACACTGTTTTTGCTCACCCATATCACATTTTTTATGAAAGGTCGGTGTGTCTTCTTTAACTTGGTTGGCCCTTCGGTTAGGAGCCTCTAACCGAGGTGACTCAAACAGAGGTGAACTTTTCCCTTAGTAAAGATTAACTATTAGCTACAATAAAATTCCTTAGTACTCTGTGTAAACCTTCCCCTGATCGATACTCAGCCCGATGAAACGAGAGTAAAAAATTCCGACGATCATTCGGTCGGTCTTGCATCTCACCCTGGATGCTTTCGAGACATATCTGCAAACGTATTCCATGTAACCGCGAACTGGCAAATTTCTTGTCAAACTCAATAACCACTTGCACTTGCTCCAAGGTTTTTTTCCAAAGATAACCTATATGCTCATGCTCTGTCCTTCTTAATCCTTGGAAAATATTTTCGTTACGGAGTTGCCAAAGCCATGTCGCTCCTATCGAACACAACGCCCACCACAATCTGGACATTTCCTTGCTGCACACTTGGGCTTGGCGGCCACATCTAATCGTTAGCCTCTGCATAATCGCCGGTGAAATCGGTGGTGCCTGCCTGGTTACAAAATACCACTTGTATGGATCTAAATCCGTTGCATTGGCCCACCAACCGTTCCATAAACTTAAAACGCGTGCCCATAGTTTCTGTACCCCCACACTATATGTGTGACCCCTTTCCCGGGTGCTAAGCAATGATCGTCCATTGCGCACCCGCCTCGTGATGAATATCCATCGTAAAAACAATTAAGCTGGAACGTAGCCATTCGATAAAGACTCCATCGTTGATAGTCCGACAGCATGTGGTCATGCTTCCATACATCTCTTGTTGTCTGATCTTGTACAAAACCATTCCAAGTATCTCGCTCCCTTTATCTTGCCATCGTGCTTCAACTCTGTGTAAGGGCTTCGCTATTATCTTGTAATACAGTCCTCGAAAAGTCCTCCGCAACCAATGTTTGATGGAGCTAGGGCGAACGTCGGCATTCGTTTCCCATGCGATTTCATGAATGGCCGGGTGCGCTTCAAATACTAAGCCATGCGGCCACTCCTTCTCCTTCGAAAATCCTGGCTTCTGGTCCGGTGACACCAGCTTCACGCAATCCCAGTACAAACCATCTTGCCTTTGCCGTAACCTGCAATGATTACCAGTCTTACCATCCACTCCGATTATCGTCCTCGCGCCTTATACCTTCCAATCCCTTGAGAGCCATTGTTTAGGCGACCAAAGTAAACGAAATGGTCCTGGATCTCCCAAGCATTGTCCAATCGCCACACGTGGAGTG